>JAZAYU010000408.1:0-102663 GCA_038501625.1 Corbicula japonica | reverse complement strand
GCAAATATTCTGATCATTTTTGTTAATTTATACGGCAGCACACACTATATATTTTAGAGTTTCCTTTGATGTCATGTGGAGATGAGAAAAGCTACATCAAGCCAGATTTTACGAGGAAAACAGTTTATGTAGACAAACTGACCAGTTATGTGCAGAATAAGACGAACATTGAATACATTGAGGAATTTGAAGTAATTTCTTTTTCATCGATCAGTTTGTCAATTCACAGTTATTAAAGTTTTTAAAGGGTTTTGCACACACTTTACAGAAACAGGCCTAAAGCAATCGAGAAAATATCATAAGATTTTTCTATACTTTACGTGGGTCATAATTTCTCGGGAATGTAAGTATTTCAAATACTCCTTAAAGGGTTACATTTGGTAACTGATTGTAAGACCGGGTACTAGTATTTCTTTATGTGTGCATTATGAAGAAGATTAACAACTAAATGAACAAAAAACAATAGATTATTCGAAAAAAATTATTCATTCCATAATACATAAATACTCTTAATTACAAGTACATGTGTTAATTGAGACGTAAATGAATTGTTGAAAATAATTTGAATGTAAAGTTAAAAGTAATTAAATTAAAGTAATTCGTAGCATCACTATTTTAACAAAACAATGTGTGGTTAAAGTTTGAATTTTTCAGGTTATATTCATATATCATGGTTTTCCTGCCAAGTTTGTGCACAATGGCAAACCTAATACATAATGCAAATTTGTCAATGAAATTACTGATTGGGTATAAAACTACTGTCTGCAGTGTAATGAAGTTGAATTATTTTTTTTAGAAATTGCCAAATGGATTGGTCAAGCCTTTCGCTGAATCTCAAAAGAAAGAAAATGTATCAAAGAACAAATACATCGGAATATACCCATGTATGTGCATGTTTTTATTGAGTATGACACTTTCTTTAATAAACGACGTGTGTCTTTCAAAATGAATTGTCTGACATCATTTACAAATTTGCATGCCTTCCTATAAACTCATAAACTTCAATGCGTATGTTTGGTCATCTCGACTCACAGATAAAGTTCTATTTCAACTCTTACCAACTGCCCTGGGACTCTATTATATGCTAGAAAAGCACTTCAGTTCAATGTGTTTTGTACGAAATGGATGGTAAGCTAGGGCGATAAAATATTTTCTAGTACTCACTATTTTCAATTCCAGGGGCCAACTACATGGATCTATGTGCATGGATTGTTTTAAGAAAGTAACCTGGCCCAATTTAATTTTTGTCAGTATTCATCACCATACGTATAGTTTTTTTAGATATATTTTTATATAAATTGTATTGATTTTATTTTTATTTACTTTAAATACTGTAACAGTTGTTTTCGTGATGATGTGTATGAGGAAAGGTCTAAATTTCTGCATGCGGTTAGTATTTGCCACTTACTCTAAGTACTAAGAACATTAATATCTTTTTTATTAATACAACTGTATTCAGTTGTTAAAACATAAAGATGCAAATAAATAATTAATGAATTGTCAATATTATTGTAACTCAAATACTACAATGTCTGTTACACTTGCTATACAGATGATGAATCACGGGTTATTCTAAGAGGAAGAAACTCGGACTATATCAATGCTTCCTTTATTGATGTAAGTATATCTATTTATTTTCATAACGACTTGCACATTATAGTAATTACATGTATCTTTATTATATAAAACTACGCAAAACAAGTCATCTAAACAGCAACTAACGTAATTCAATGTTATATTATTTCACTAACTTAAAGGACAATTTCTAAATCACATTTCAACAAAAAATATTCTATGTTAGGTGTTCAGCTTTCCTAATTATAGTCGTGCCATAAGAAATGATGTCTCTGAGAGGCAAACATCAATCCTGAAAATGACTTCAAAAAGTTGAGCAGACGTCTTGATTATAATACACAATATAGTCAGTCATATTTAAAGAATTAATATACAATATAATAGTGAAATGTTGTAACACACTGTTATGTTATTTGGTAGAAAATGAATTTCTCAGTTGTGTTCTTTCTAAAAAAGCAAAATCTAAAAATGCTTATTAAAATATCACAGAAGACATGTTCGCATGTCGTGACGCGACTCATTGTAACAAATAAAATAATAATAATGCTGTTTGTTTGTTTGAAATGACTTCTATCATTATAAATTATTCCTAACTGATAAATCTCAAAATAATTACATTTAATTGAATATTACTGAATAACAATTTTACTAGCCTTTATCATGAGTCATTATTTTCTGTCGAAGGGATACAAAGAGAGCCGGGCTTATATCGCTACAACAGGTATGTAGTACAGTACTGCAAAAGTTATGATCAATTGTAAAAAGCTGCCAATTTTCAGCAAGATAATTAAAAAACATAAATTTTAAACGATAGTGAGCGCAAGTATTTCATTTTAAAATATTTTCATCTTATTTGTTATCAGTATTAAAATACTGTAATCTCAATATTTTACTTTCGAGTGCGTGTATATAATATAAATAAAACACATGGCAAGATTTTGAGAATTGAATCAGTCTTTAAAGGAAAAACGATTAAAACATATTGTTTGGGGTACAAAATGTTCTCCTGACATAAAAATGAGTTTTATTTAAACAGATCCGTCGGTCAAAAACAGATGTGATGTTTCATCATTTTGGAGAATGGTCTGGCAACAGAATTGTGGAACAATTGTGATGTTGTCCACCGCAAGGGAATGTCAGGTAATGTATTTGAAAAGGCTGTATGAATTCATCATGTTTTTACCTGAAACGCTCTTTTTAACTCTGATGTGCGAACGATTCAATGAATGGGATAGATGCAGTCTACTATGTGAAATTTATACTGTATATATGAAACACACTTTTCATGTTTTCTATGTGCAACTGTTCCTATAACAGTATGACAGTTTATAAGGCGCATTGTAATTTTAAACCGCAGATCTTATAAATGCAGTAAATTCATAATATGTTACACTTACAAAGTGAGCAGCCGAGCCTCATTGCAACACTTTAATGAATAAAGTAACAGATATTTTACAGTTACTCAAGTCATTCATCGTGCTTACTGTATGCCTGTTTCCCCACACTAGATTGACCGTCAACGATAAAAGCGATTTCTTTAGTAAATAATTATTTTAATCATGAATAACCTTTATTTTAATGCAGCTACAATTAAGAATTTATTCTATGCGCACATTTTTTATCCAATGCTGGATTATTAGCTTCTCCAAAACACGTTTCTTTTTTTACAAACCACTTTGCAACAATCACTCAACGACTGGAGCCTTTAACTTTTCTGACATCGGCAGATGACTCTGCTCCTATGTTTTGCCACTTACCGTTCCAAGACGGTAACCTCAAGGGTTCTATTTTTCGTTTATTGGTTGTGGCGTCTTATTTAAATTTTGACATACTTATACAATATGCTCTCTTTTTCTTTCATTTCGCTGCGTGGGGAGAATATGTGTTGTGACGTTGTCGATTCCTGATATGTATATTTTGCTAACAACATTATCTTCCATTTTAACACGATTATCTGTACTAATTTCGTAACTTCATTTGTGTACGTTAACCCTTAACACTCCTAATAAATATGAAATTTTAATGTTGAGATAGATTAGGTAAACGAGGTACTAAAACATGTATAGGATTAAACTTAAACATTAATTTCTAAAATGACTGCAAAAATTCTAATACATGTAGAATAGTTTGTTCAGTAACTAAATGTTTACTCTTAATGCTACGTTTCAGGATAACAAAGCTTACCAGTATTGGCCAGACTGTGATGCTACGGTTTTGTTTGATGGCATTTGTGTTTCTTGTCTTGATGAAAATATATCCTCCTTCCATACTACAAGAACATTAAAAATACAAATGGTAAGCCATAACATAAAATCAATAATACCGACTAGTTTATTTGTTCTTGTAAATCACGAGAAGAAACATGATTATTGATGATTACTTCTTTATCATCGTTGCGCGGTTTATTCTGTGCCAGAATACTTTTTGGGGTGCATTCGTACTTAAAATGTCTACTTGTGTATTGTTAAGAATGTCCGAATGGATAAGCTATGATCTAAAATCTTCAGGACAGCCAGCAAAGAATAATTAACCATCTTCACTATACTGCTTGGTCAGAGACTGAAGAAAAAGAGGATGTGACAAACATAGTTGAATTTCGTCAGGCAGTCAATAAATACAAGAACGAAGTTAGAGGTCCAACAGTAGTACATTGCAGGTGTGTAGAACTCTTAGAGGCTCATGGTATCAGTCAGGTATCTTAAGTTTAAATAGTTGATAAATAAATATTGTTTCAATTTTCTCGCAAGCAAATACTAATATTATACATTTATATTGTGCATGCACAGCATGATACGTACAAAGTCTACTCAGTTAAAGGTGCGTGTAATTACAGTCTTATAAAGTGTTTTTCGCAAATCCAGGTAAATATTTAAAATGGCTCAGGAAGAAGGTCTAAACATATAGATATTTTTAATTTTACAAGTTTCGTTGGTTGAATTTTGTATTTTATGTTACAGTATTTCGATAGGGACAAAGGGCGGGTTAGCATACCTAAATAATAAAGGCGTCCTAAAATTCACAAACTCATGTCATACTGTGTTAAGTTGTATTCTTAACTGTTCTTGGGTATTAAAGTTTATGGAAATACACTTATTTTTGAACAGGAAGTGGAAAATAGAATAAACTAAATGCAAAAATAAGCACACTTAGCATAAATTAATTGAATATTCAAACGAAGTGTGCTGCAGTTTAAATTACGATGTAATACTGCAATTTTTAATTACAGATTTTGAGTAAAAACATAGCTTAGGAGGTGTCAGCTTGCATAATCGATTTTACTGGAAAATGACATTCAGAGGATATACATTGTATAAATCTTCTAAAGCAAATTAAATCATTGCATTTGTATTTTGACAAGCAACTCCAATACAAATTATAAATGATTTGATTACTTATTACAGAAAGATCTTTGTCTGAGATCTTTTCGTCGAAATATATACTATGTAGAGTGGTATCTGCATATGACAAAAAAGTAAAATAAGCATATCAGGAATCGACACACTCACAAAACACAGCCTCCCCACGCAGCGAATAAGAAGAGAGTAAGGCAATGTAACACACAAACATTGTTGTCCGCAATTGCTATCGTTTTTATGGTTTATTTAATGAGACGCAATAATCAAGAGCATTTTAAAAATGGTAAATAATTGCACAAGTATGACCTTGAAAACCGAACTATAAGCATAAACTGGAGCCGTCATATGTTTAGTGTAAGAAATTCAAATAAAACTACAAGAGGTGTAATTATATTTCATTATCATTATGTCATAAACTCCGACATGTCTCTTTGATTAGTGTCTTTGGATCAGTTATTTCCAGTGCATGCAAAACGGGAAAACATTCCAGACATTTGCTTGTTAAAAAGACAAACACACTACTGATGTGACCGCTTTAACGTAATGAAATATAAAAATCTCGTTTTGGGAAATGATCTAATGACCGTACAAGCCAATAATTCATTTTACTTTATTAACCGTATCGACTTTTATGTTTGAATAAAACTGTACTAAAAATAATTCTAGGCATGTTATAAAAGAACGGAAAATGTTCTTTTCGTTGCAGTGATGGTGTTGGTCGAACTGGAACATATATTGCATTAGATATTCTGACAAAGATGGCTGATGCTGAAGGGCAAATAGACATTTTTGCCACTGTTACTCGCTTGCGTGAACAAAGAGTGAAGATGGTTCATAATATTGTGAGTGTTTTGTGAAATCATCAACAGTTTGTTAAATGTAACGCAGCACTTATTTACTTCTGATAGAAATATTTTTTATGTTGAAGCAAACACACTATAAGGAACAATAAAACGCTTGCAAGTTGCATTCTTATTTTCTAAGTCACTTAATGACTTTGTATTTCTGATATTCAGTAAAGTATATTCTGAAAAGTATCATAATACATGTTTTAATCACTAAGAGTGTATTCCGAGTATTCAGCACAATAAGGTTGAGAATAGTTCATTCGAAACAAAATATAGTTTCAGCATTTCAATAATATGATTAAAACAGACCCGGTTTCTAGTGTAATAATACTATTATATTTTTATGGTTTGCGGTTGTTGTATCATTTTATCGAAACATTCATTTCCATGATTAATTATTTTAGGAGCAGTATATATACCTTCACCGAGCTCTTGTTACCTCGCTGACGTGGTACACTCCACTGGATGACATGTGACATATGCAGCTGGACAAAAATTGTTTTTAAATGATGGCCGCTGTTTAAATCGCCACTGTATTAACAAGCCTAAGTTAATCAACTTGTTGAAAACAATACAAGTACAAATAGTGTATCTTAGAGAGAAATTAATGCATATCCCGTTGAGAATTAAAATTCAAACTCCCATGCCGAATGGTCTTTTATAGTGATTGTGTCGCAACACGTTGATTGCATTAAATTAATCTTGTTAAGATATCATACATATCAATGGAATAGCTAATGAAATACAATTATGTTTGCCTAACTTACTAATCCCCATATATATTTGTGATGGGAATTTCTTAGACTGGACTCACATCTTGGCACAAATTTATCTCATGTCTTCTTCAATAAAGTAAGGTACACAATATTGGGAAGGATGTACGTTTCACTGTCGGACATCTACGTGTAGCAACAATTAAAACACGTAGCTTTGTCATGTATTCAATTAGGATTTAATAAAGGTCTCAAAGTTTTTGGAAAATAACAGCTCTTAGATACCTTATTAACTAATTGACGAGCAGAGACATTCAAGGGCAAAACTGGTTAAGAAACTGCTTAAGACGTAGCCAAACTATTTGAAAAAAAGTATTTTGTAGTCCCATATCGAGTAATAAGAAATGGGCCAAGTCTAAAAAAGTAACATATGCATATCTGGAATCGCCACACTCACAAAACACAACCCCCCCCCCCCCACGCAACAAAAAAGAGAGAGAGAGAGAGAGAGAGAGAGAGAGAGAGAGAGAGAGAGAGAGAGAGAGAGAGAGAGAGAGCATGTTTGTTATAAGTATGTCAATTCAAATAGGACGCCACAAACAATAAACGAAAAAGAGAACTGTTGGCAAAACAAATTGCCTATGAGGGTTTAAACCAGGTTCTAGGGTGCACCAACCTCCCATTTGCTCCAACAGATTCTCGTGTCACAAATCAAGTACAAGTTATCTTGGTGAAATAACCCCAACCCACCCATCTGCTCAATAATGTTGCATGCAAAAGCACACATATAAAACATACGGAGCTAATAGCATTGCAAAGTAAAAGGGCGGGTACTCAATGATCTTACCGAGACCATAGCTCCTGGAGTAAAATCAGCAAGAACACGATGACAGCGATAAAAGAAACGAAACGAGCTTCTATGTTCTTTTGAAGAAAAGATTTCCCCATAAACCTTTATAAACTCTTAAACCCCTGCTACCGTCGTGCAACCAAAGAGGTAAGCATAATGATCATCTGTAGATGGTTAAATCAATAGGCATTCAGAGCGCTGTAGAATATCATGTTGGTAACCTTTCTATTTAAAATTACAGATGGTTCTTACGAATAACTAGGAGAAATTAACATGCCTTTAATCTTCTTAAGTTTATAAACTAAATCTCCATAAAAATGGCTGTGAAATGCCTTGTTGCAAAGTTTATTTTAAACTGCACCTGTATTTATAAATTAGATCTGGATATCGGCGAGAAAACTTACGAAAGGTTTATCTTAATTTGTGATAACGATAACATTGTTTTAATTTTTTTATGTAATGCAAAGATTAAGTTTATTGAAATCATTCCCATCGTTGCAAGCTCTTGAAAAGCGAACAAGCTGTGAAATATAAACCCCATAAGATGTTGCTCGAGGAACATCGCCGTCTAAAAACGGAAAATTTACTTATTTAGTTACAATTGAAATCATCTCTTTTGTCATATATTTTAGTAGTGACGTAACCATTTTCAATGGACAGATTTAGATCAAGAAAGTTTGCTTGCTTTTCAAAAGTGTAGTTCTTTAGGGTAAATCTTATTAACCAGTGATGGAAAATGGTTATTATCTATATTTAATAAATCACCAAGGTACCTCAAGGTGTTGTTAGAAGCAGTAATTATATCATCTTGATGTTCGGTAGACCAAAATGACATAAAGTCACTTTCATTACAGTATTAAAAACAGATCAGCAACAAGGGGTGAACAATTAGTACCCATTGGGATGCATATTACTTGTTTATAAAGAGAGGTACCAAATATTATATAAATATTATCCAATAAAAATGTTAGGGCCTGGATAAGGTCTTGACAGGTCCATGAAGTATAATTATCATAAGAACCATCTGTAAAGAATGCCCTATGTTCGTTACATGAGATAAATATTTCTTAAGTGAGCATAAGTTGACAACACGATATGGGCTTTGATTTGAAATGTTTTAAATGACCCAGTGTTGTGAAATAAACACTGGCGAAAAACAAGGTGTTATACGCAATTTTCTTAAGAAATAGTGGTACCAATCATGCAAATTGAAATTCCCGAAAGTACACTGTAAGAGTGTGTTTTGATGCATCTATTAGAATGTGGTTCTGAAAAAAAAAATGAAAACAAAAGTTAGACAAATACGTCTTAAATAGGACCACGGCATGTCTATAAGTTACAAAAGATGCTCCAAGAAATAAATCATCAGCTTTAGTCCAGTTTTTAAAGTCGAAACAAGTATAACCACACCCATTGTACAGCCCAGACCTATAATTTACGTCCTACCGTCATATATTAAAATTATTATATGTCATTAATTATACACGAGTACCATTTCTTGGTTGGCTTGATACCAATCATCACAACAAGGTGGACATTTGTTTCACGTTTCATGAAATTTCTTCAAGGAGTTTTTAAGTCATGGAGTTGACACAAAATACATGGCTTTACGCTTTAAACGCCAATGGTGACCTCGACATTGTGCATGCAAGGTTGAAATATAAGATCTTCTTGATTGGAAAAACATTCGACTAATGTTTAAAAAGGTCCAGGGGTTTATTAGTTATGGAGAGAACATGCGAGCGCAAGCACATACAGACAGACAGACGGATAGAGGATTGATTGACGGACGGACGCACAAAGACTATTCCTGTATCACATTATCTCTATGCTGCTGGCGATAATAACGTGATAGTGTCAGTTAATTTAGTTTATAGAACCTATTGAAACACTACAAAAAAAGAACAGTGACCTAGTAAATGGCCTAAAACATAGTATTGAAAATCAGGCCTCATCGCTAAGGTTCAAGCACTTCGATTGTACCACTTCAGATCTTCGGTTTCTATCGTTTAAAACTGTCTTGATTTATTAAATATAGATAATAGCCATTTTCCATCACTGGATAATAAGATTTATCCTAAAGAACTACAGCTTAGTAAAGCGAACACTTCAGAAAAGCATGCAAACTTCTTTGATTTAAATCTGTCCATTGAAAATGGTTACATCACTACTAAAATTTATGATAAAAGAGATGATTTTAATTTTAATATAGTAAATTTTCCGTTTTTAGACGGCGATGTTCCTCGTGCAACATCTTACGGGGGTTATATCTCACAGCTTGTTCGCTTTTCAAGAGCTTGCAACGATGTGAATGATTTCAATGAACGTAATCTTTGCATTACAGAAAAACTTTTAAAACAAGGTTATCGGTATCACAAATTCAGAAAAACCTTTTGCAAGTTTTATCGCTGATATCCAGATTTAAATCATAAATACAGGTGCAGTTTAAAATCACAATTGCAACAAGTAATTTCACAGCCAGTTTTTTTATGGAGATTTAATTTAAAAACTTAAGAAGATAAAATGCGATGTTAATTTCACCCGGTTATTCGTAAAAACGGTCTGTAAATTTAAAAAGAAAGGTTACCAACATGATATTTTACAGCGCTCTGCAGGCCTGGTGATTAACCCATCTACAGTTGATCATTATGCTTACCTCTTTGGTTGCACGACGGTGGCAGGGGTTTAAGAGTTTATGAAGGTTTATGGGGAAATCTTTTCTTTAAAGAACCTAGAAGCTCGATTTGTTTCTTTTATCCCTGTCATCGTGTTCTTGCTGATTTTACTCCAGGTGCTCTGGTCTCGGTAAGATCATTGAGTACCCGCCCTTTGGCTTTGCAATGCTATTAAATTCTTATGTTTATATGTTTGTATGCTTTTGCATCCAACATTGTTGAGCTGATGGGTGGGTTGGAGTTATTTCACCAAGACAATTTGTACTCGTTTTGTGATACGAGAACCTGTTGGGGCAAGTGTGAGGTTGGTGCACCCTAGAACCTGGTTTAAACCCCCAGTGGCAATTTGTTTTGCCACTGACCGTTCCAAGGCGGTAACCCTTCTGGTTCTCACTTTCGTTATTTGTTTGTGGCGTCCATTTTGAAACTGATTATTGTAATACCATGCTCTCTTTTCCTTTCTACTTTTTGGCTGTGTGGGGAGGCTGTGCATGCTGGATGTGGCCATTCCTGATATGCATATTTCAATTTTTTCTACCGGTGAATGACGCTAGTTCCTCCACTAAAGAAATGTTACGATCGTCACTCTACACACACTCTGTATAGCATTTGTCAAAAGAATTTACACCAAGCTAAACGAGAAACGAGTTTATTTTTAACATATGTATTACTAAGCACAAGTAGATCAGCTATCGCAGCTTAAATTAATGTATGATACAAAAATTCAGAATAGATTAAAACCGACAACTACATGAATTAACACACATTTTAATTCGCAATCATGCAGCTACTATTTGGCAGCATAAACAACTTCCCTAGTTCCAAACATCATGTTCCTTCATCTCGTTAAATAAAATGGCTGCACTTTAATGAAATAGCTATAATAAAGCATATCATCACTATCACTATCCACTGCAAGCACAAAATACGAATTAATAATCATTATTACTTAACGCCAATATATATTCAGTATCCCTATATTAGAAGTGTGTAACAAAATGAAATGTGCCATCAACGCTTCCAAAGTTCTAAATGTATTACCATTTCGTTGTTAGCTGTTTAATAATTACCATTTCGTTTCTTATTACCTTTTCGTTAATTTTCTTTTCTAAACGTTTCTCTTCCGAATACACATAGAGCAAAACAAACAGTATTTAGTTTGCCAACAATCTGATTAAAATTATATCCTGATAACGCCTATGCTATCATGATCTTATCACTAACCTTTTGAACCAATCAGATTGTCGCCTACAAAGTCGCCGCAAAAGTGAAAGTAAACATAGTATTTTAAACCAGGGAGAGAGTTGACAGCCTGCGTCAGATATATTTTATTGAAGGTATATGTGTTTATGTAGTATTGCATTCATATCTAAAGTATTGACATCTTCAGATCATTTTGCGAGCGTTATAAATCATGCTTCCTGTGTTGACAATTTCTACATGTAAATATAGAAATCGGGGGAAACCGCTATAACTTATACACAGTACCTGCGGTTCGTCATCAGATCTAACATTTTGTTAGATTTAACTTTAGTGAGATTGCTTTTCAACTATTCTTTAACCGGATTTAGTTTAACTTGAACTAAGAACATTGTTGGATTAACACGTTATAAGCCTTATCGAGCCCATGCAAGGTAATGTTTTTAACGATTTATGAATCATAGTTATCATCTAAATTAAACTAAATCAAAGGTGTTTGTACGTAAGTTTTATACTGCACACTTTTTGAAGCTTATTTAAAATTTTCACTTTAGACTTAATTTGTGAAATATCTTAGAGTGGTTTCACTTTAAGTTATTATACTATTTTTAGCGTGATTGAAAGTTAAGTGAGACATTGGCCAATTATTCGGATTTCCAGAATACCTAGTTTCTGTCCAGAATGTTGTTTTATTGGAACTGCATATTTAGAACTGCATATTTAGGTTCTTATCTTAATTTGACTTTTCTTTGCTGTTATGTTGTAAAATGTATGGTTTTGCCCTTTAAATTCATATTTATGTGTGTAGACAATAGGTGTGGTAGATCAATATTTTCAAAATGAAAGTTGGGAAAATAAATAAACCAGTCTTACCAGTTTAATAATCTAAATTAAGACCAGTTGAAAGTTTTAATAGACTAAGTTGAAAACAAAAGTGAATAGTGAAACATACTCCTTTTGAATTCAGCCATTTTGTTTTATTATAAAATATAATTACAATGTATTGATCAGTAAATATAGCGGTCATTAAATTAAATGTATGTATATGTGTGTATGTTTTTTGCAACTCTACAAGTTGTATTTGATTCTGAAGATAACAGTTTGGTCTACTTGTTTTTATTATTTATTTTTAAAGTATAGGTGTTGTTTATATTTTGTGTCGTTTCGGACTGTGTTATAACAATCATATATCAAATAATTTGTCAAATTATTGTTGGTTAAGATTTAGCCGAAGAAGGTGATGTGTAAGTCCCTTAAGTGTCATTTGGTATCAGGTACATGTAAGCAAAGCAATACACTGATGTTCATTAGTCCCATAGCAATTATTTTGACAGTTTCGCGCTATGTTTAGATGATAAATTGAAATCGCCGTTTGATATATGTGTTGGTTGCATATGAACAGGAATAACCATTATTAAATTTATTTTCTTTTATCTAAATAATCTAAAAATCAAATGAATTGACATGTTATGAGAATAAAAGCTAATGGTGAAAAAATGACCAATACCAACAGCCTAACAGTACATGCTAGCAAACGACGACACTCACATTTGATATATTACCAAAACATAGGAAATATCTCTTGTAATAAAGGTCATTTTCAAAGTAAAACGTTTGAACAATTTTCTTTCTCAAAAGTTTCTTTTAGAAATTAGAGAGGTTGAGATTTAAAACGTGTACGTGTACGAGTACGTGTAAGCAACAAAATCACCGATTGATCGAAACACGGAAATCTAATACGTTAAACGTTTAAGTCTTTTTAATGCATATACTAAATTAAGACGTGGATTTTAAGGTACCTGTTATTACATGCAGATAAAGTTATTCACTTTATACAAATTATATCATTGAATTACAGTCGGCTAAATAAAATGTTTCAAACTGATTTAATATATACTGAACAGCAGAAGAAATTGAAACGAAACACGAGAAACTCATAATAGTATTAATGATGCCAGTTTACGTATTTTTAAACTTAGAGGATGTAATCACCAAGATATTTATATTTGTTGGTCTTTAAATTAGTATATTTGGTTTACAGAAACAAAATTTTCAAAATTAGTTTTCATAATATCAAATCAGGACTTAGATTTTCATATTTCCTGAATTAAGAGAGAGGTAAAGATTAAGAAAAAAAGGAAATTAAAATTAAAAAAATAAATAACGTCTTTTCTTTGTATCAGTTAATTGCAACCGTTGTGTTAGTCTATTGTGTATGTGACAAACTTCTAAATTTGACTGACAGTAAAATCGCTTTAGATTCGTCGTAAAAACATCTTTCTTCGGATCTTATTATCATTTTAGATATGATTGACTTGTGTGAAAAAATCAACTCTTCTTATTTGATCGCATATCCAGAAATATCCTATTACCAACTAGGGTGACCAATAAACCATATCATCATTGAGGCAGACTTTGGCAATCAAAATTCGAAAGGTTCTTACTTTCGTTATGTACTTTTTTATCTTGCTTTCGAGTGTGGCTAATATACAAATTTAATCCATTTTCATGTAATACCTTTTGACAGCTAAGGTCTAGAGAAACATCAGCGTGCCTATAAATTCAACATTGAAAGTATATTTTTAAAGCTGGCAAATCTGATCATGTTAGTTTACGCACCAATACTAAAACTTGTGCACTACTGTAGTTAAACTCCACAGCAAATTTACATTGCTCTTCTGCCTCGCCGTGCTCTTTAGCCCGATCTTATACATATACCCCCATGCCACGTACCGCTCCTTCATTGTCCTGCTTCCTGATATGATTTTGCAATCTTACATTTCTATCTCTTAATATAATCCTACACCTGTCATTTGTCCTTGCCTGTTCCTGAACATAGACCATTAAGGCAATTCACGAGGTAACCGCCGAAGCAATTACTGACACAAAGTTATAAGATAGTTCGTGCTAGCTCCCACCCACCCACCCACACGGGTGATCTTAAACAAAAAAAAAGGCGAGAACGCAATTATACAATAACATAATGAATTAACAATGACTTATATGTAAAATGATACTGTGACAATGTAAAAAATTAATTATTTCAACAATGCAAACTAGTAATCGAATATTGTATTACATTGATCATTATAATTGCACTTGATTGTCCTTTTGAGAAAATTGATAGTTTCCTTTGTTGAGAAACCCCCTTTTAATATTAAAGGTTACAATAAGTTTTTCTCTTGATAATTATTTAAAGTCTAATATGATGTCTAGAGTTAATGTAAATTAAAAACAAGACGATAAATGAAATTTTACGTTTAGTTATTTCACGAGATAGCGTTACATCCACACTTGGCACCAGATTATATTAATTGGAAAGCTACTTTCTTTCATTAATAATTGGTTCCAGCAACACAAGCTTTCAACGATAACCTATTGAAAAACTTTGCAAGTTGACTTTCAACAGCCGTAACTCAAAATGAAAACAACTACTTGCCAGCATGAATTTTAAAAAATGTTAACCATTCATTCTTTACTTAAAAGACCATTTCACCGTTGTTGACTAAAATGTTGGTGTTAAGTTATTATAAATGTGTTTTGAGCGAGAAGGGTATATAATAAAAGGAACGATACATGTACATGTATTTCAGTTTGGAAATTCAACTGAACATTATGACTAAAACATGCAACACATTTATATTAACTTAACACCAACATTTTAGTCAACAACGCGGTACACATATTTATTTAGTAGAAATAAAAAATTAATAGTAACGCGATAGTAAGAAGCTACTTTATGAATGGCGTAAAAAAATATAAATGCGCAAGAATATCATAACGGTTGTAGAACAGCGACCAAACATTCATACGATAAAATAATGTTTAGCCATAAATCACGTGACAAATCGAAACACGCCATTTTGAATATATTCAGTCTGAAGCAAGCGTTTAAAACATTTAAAGATATTGGAATCGATTGCGATAAAAAAATGATGATATTTTTAAGTTGATTGGTTATTACATTTTGCAAAGTTATGAATGGCAGCGTGGTTATGCGAAATATCCTGTACAGCTTATGTAAGTCTTCAAGTAAAATTTATTTTCATCAAACGAATAAGTAAAATAGTTGTTTCTGTTGCCCTTTCGCCGCAATTTTTGTTCTACAGATTGTAGTTCAAACGCATCCCTCCACGTTTTACGACTTAAAAAATTATTGACAACACAACTGCAGACATGTACATTTGTACACAGTGAATTGTCAGTAACTACATTAATTTACTAGTCTAAGGGAAATTTGCAAGTTACAGGTGACAACTCGTGCATATACAATTTTTAAACCTTGACTATGAATTCTTGATGCATCGACTATTCACTAACCTTTATTGTAAATTTGAATATACCAACATGCGAGATTACATACTTTTATGCAAAAATCGTCAGCACAATATTATCATCACGTACACTTATTTTTTTAAGTAAATTGACTGATGACTTTACATTTAAAAAATTAATTGTATTGTTTAAATCGTATTTAACATTTTACTCTTTTAAACATTGCTCTGCGCTCCAATAAAACTCTCTTGAATTTTATTCGGGATCTCCTGATTTTCGAGCAAGTCGAAGGGAAACAATTTTTTTGTAATTTTCGCGACATTAGTTATAGTTCTACGCTGGCCCACAAATGTATTTCTAATGCAGAAACGTAAGTTACAGCCAACATTTATACAGACAGTTGTTAGACGAGACATACATTATATATATAGTACTGCCTACCCCCACCTGATTATTACCACTTCGGAGCTAATTACATGATTATTTTCACACGGTTGGACCAAAATGTCATAGACCAAAAAGCAAAAACATAAAATACGAAGAAAACTTCTGGATGAATACGAATAAGGCAAAACTGTAAACATATAAATATTTGGATACGAATAGTAACTTCGCTTTCTCATATCTTAGTGAGAAACGGCGAACCTGTGTTTACAACAAATATTATTTAGTATTACTCGCCCTTGTTAACCCGAGACATTTTGATTTTATGGAGATTTATCGATTCCTGGGTTACAAACTAAAACTTGTTCTATTTTCTGTGGAAATTTGCAGCCTAGTCTTCCCCAAAGGTAGCACTCGTGCAGTGACCTGATAAAGATTATGATGTAGGCAATCTAGCTTTACATTTTCTGGACGCATTATAGGGCATAACTAACAAGTACTATTACTTGATGACCTTTACAATGTACATCTATTCCGCCCCAAAAGAACAATGGGCCCTGCTCCTAATAGACGTTTACAGCGAATGTTGAGTACCTTTTGGCCCGGCTTTATATATAGGTTGTTAGCGAACGTTAAGTACCAGCTCAAGCTTTATATTTAGATGAGATCGATGAGTGTGTGTTTTCTTTTAATCCAAATATATGAGAAATGAACGTTTATTGTTGTAAGCAGTAATAGAAAGAGTGTACATGTAGTAAGATACATATAGAGGAATATTGAAGATTGTGTTTTGTTTACAAATTTTGGCGATCAAGTGACTTGAACATTGAAATTATTATTTGTTTACAAATGTTTCTGATGTTGAAATTAACGGTTCTAGTGGGATTTTGTGTTACAAGGAGAAGGTGATTTCGTGTCTTTAAAGTAAATAATGCTTGTATAACCCTTTTTATAGGTCTTTTTCTGTTGTTCAGAATAATTTGGTTTGAGGTGGTATTGCAGTGTGACACAGCCCCCACCACCCCGACCCCTAGTTTACGGATCAAGATGTTGGTCTGAATATAGATAGTTAGTATAGATTTTCATTCTGATTCTGAAAGTACCAAAAAACATTAACATGAACGTGGTAGGACAATTGTGAAAGGTACTGTTGAGTTTATCTAGAGCAAATTCATTGTAATGTGGTTAGAACTTTGATAATTTCCAATTGTCTGGCAACTCCTTCATGATAATCAAATTTTGGTGTAACTTTCCACAAAATGCATGGTCTTAAATTATCTTCAGTTTCTGAAGCTGTTGATATTGGGAAAACTATATTCCAAGGAGCAATGGCTTACATAGCTTTCAGTAGAGTATCTACTTATCTACATGGACAAAGCCATCTCTGGCAATAAGAATGATAACTACTGTTTCATTATTTTTTGGGTTATGTCCTTTTTAAATGACTTTCATATGAAACTTTAATATGAAACTTAATGTTGCCTAAAACTTTGAAAGTCCTTTTCCTATTAACTTTATACTTGGAATGTATCAACTGCATGAACAAAGCCATCTCTTAAGGTTAGATTGATAACTCCTGTTTCACTATTTGTGAGTTATTCCCCTTTTAAAAGACGTTTATATGAAACTTAATGTTACCTATAACTTTGAAAGTCCTAGTCCGTTTAACTTAATCCTAGGAATAATATCATCTGCATGAACAAAGCCATCCATATCATTAGAATGATAACTCCTTTTTCAGTATTTTTGAGTTATGCCTCTTTTTAATGACTTTAATATGAAACCTTATGTTGCCTATAACTTTAAAAGTTCTAGTCCTATTAACTTAATACTTGGAATATATCATCTGCACGAACAAAGCCATCAGTGACAACAATAATACTAACTTAAGTTTCACTATTTTTTTAGGTATGCCCCTTTTTGATGACTTTAATATGAAAACTAATGTTGTCTATAACTTTAAAGGTACTAGTCCTATTAACTAAATATTTGGAATATATCATCTGCATGAACAAAGTCATCAGTGACAACAAGAATGATTACTCCAGTTTCACTATTTTTTGAGTTATGCCCCTTTCCAATGCCTTTAATATAAAACTTAATGTTGCCAATACGTTTAAAATTATTGGTCCTATTTACTTAATACTTGGAATATATCATCTCTATGAACAAAACCATCTCTGACAACAAGATTGATAACTCCTGTTTCAGTATTTTTTGAGTTATGACCATTTCCAATGACTTAAATATGAAACTTAAGGTTGCAATTAATTTTGAAAGTGCACGATAATGATCTCCTGATGATTGTTTTAGTTATGCTTCTTTCAATTTTCTTTAACCTGAATCTTAATTGCTAATAACTTGGAAAGTATTTGTTCTTTTGACACAATACTTGATGTATGTCATCTGTTTTAATGAAGTTAAATGACCTACTTACTGAACATGACCAAGGGAACCAAATAGACATCGCCATACTAGATTTCTCGAAAGCGTTCGACACAGTCCCACATGACAAGCTCCTTCACAAACTCCATCAATATGGCATCAGGGGACCCCTCCAGACCTGGCTCTTCAACTTCCTAACTCAAAGAAAAATGAGAACAATAGTCGAAGGCGAGCAATCAGAAGAAACATCAGTGGACTCCGGGGTCCCACAAGGAACAGTATTAGGACCGATTATGTTTTTATGTCACATAAATGACTTGCCAGATGCTGTCATTTCATCAGTTAGGTTGTTTGCTGACGACTGTCTGCTATACAGGAGCATCAAACACCAAGAAGATCACCAAAAACTACAGAAGGACCTAGAAAACCTTGAACACTGGGCAACCAAGTGGGGCATGCGTTTCAACGCCAAAAAATGCTACATTATGTCAATAAACCAACGTACATCTAAATTATACCAACTGAACAACCACATCTTACAACAAGTCCAAAGTAACCCGTACCTAGGCCTCGAAATATCAAATGATCTCAAGTGGTCACTCCATATTAACAATGTCACCAAAAAAGCAAATGATACATTAGGATTCCTAAGAAGAAATCTACGAAACGTCCCTGAAAACTGCAGAAAAACAGCTTACATAGTACTAGTAAGATCAATCATGGAATACGGAGCCACCATCTGGAACCCATACATTAAAGGAGACATAGATAAACTTGAAAAAATACAAAACAGAGCCATCAGATTCATCAAAAAAGATTACAAGACAAGAACTCCGGGATCAATAACAAAAATGAGGAAAGAACTAGAACTAGACACACTTGAAGAAAGAAGAACAAGTCTCCGACTAATCCTAATGTACAAGGTGGTTGAGGGGCTGGTGCCGGCACTGCCACCAACCTCATTCGTGAAAAACGCGAAACAAAAAAGGCAAATCAAAGCAAAAAAATACACAGACTATCATACAGTAAATATAGTGAACAAACATGCGTGCAACAACTTTAAAAGCCTAACAATCCCTAGTAGTAAAACACAACAATATAAACACTCATTCTTTGTGGACACCTGCATCCATTGGAACCATCTACCAGAAGAGGTCGTGCATGCATCATCAATAGAGAGCTTCAAATCAGCTCTCTTGAAGCACTGCCAATAAGTGGCGCAACTCCCTCCCGTTGTATAAAAACCATAATTGGGTTCTACAACGTACCAAATACAGATACAGATACAGAAGTTATATCTGTTTTGAGGTGTTCTCCTTAGAATGATTTTTACATGAAACTTAATTTTGCTTATAGCCTTATACAATAAAGATAATAACCAATCAATGAATATTAGTAATTTTGTAGTATTGCAATGCTACTTAAATTACATCTTTTTATCTTATATGATATATGACAGATCCACGTTTCAACTTGTTGCAAGCAGGCGACACATGTGTTCGGCGGAACACCAAATTCTTGTTTCAAAATAAAAAGAAAACATTAAAATGATAAAAGCTGGTCTGAAAATGAAAAACAATACAAAAACAAAACAAATAAACAAAACATTCAAATTAAAATATTGAACATGTGATGTCCAAACACTTAATAAATAACAAACTTTTCTTTTCAGATTGACAACATGCTGCATTGAGATGTGCTATAATCAGAACTTCGATTGTGCCAACAACTCTTTGAAGAACAATATCATGTAATATATATTTGGCAGTCAATTGATGCAAAGTACAAATAATTACAATCATTGCGTGAGCAGTATTATGCATTTCTACTACCGCTCATGAACAGGCTTAACAAACAATGCATTAGTTTGATTTATTTCGTGTTCGGTAATATTAAAGTATTTAGAGGAGATCTGAATGAGAAATAGACGTGTCTATGATAAACGATAACTTCTTAGTGGTAAAGAATTGTTCCATAGAATATATAGTATCACTTATCATTTGAAAAACAGTTATTGTTTCGACTTTTTCATAGTTCCCTTCTCATCTATATAACTCTGAGTAGCGTTTGTGTGACGTGGGGCGGTTGTAAAATGTCTCCGTGTACATTCAGTGATGGTATCAATAACCTCATTTTGAAGGCCGTTAAGCACGATACATACATTTGTGTACATATTGTGTAGCGCTCAACCCGGGCCTAGGCGGAAACAACAGTTAATATGTAATTCAATTACTGATCAGGATCAGGCTCAATCAAACCAATCAGGGCTTAAGATCATAAAACTAAGTTTTAAGAACAGTCTCAAATCTCAAGGATCTGATTGACTGAAATGGCGACTGGTCGCCATTTCAGCCAATCAGATACTTGAGATTTGAGACTGATCTCCAGATTTTGTTTTATGATCTTGGGCACTGGTATATAGTTTGGAATTTGCTGTTTGCGGTTGCTTTCAAAGTTCACTCTTCGGTTTATATTATGTTATATACAGTTACTTAATATTTGTTTTTGTTTTGGAGGTTAAATGTTTCGTCACTTTGATTCTTCCTTTTATATGGGTATCTCATTTTTAAGACCAAAGGATTTACAAAGCGCAGTGGTAGATCAATGTCATCAAATAATTCTGTAAATGAGAGTTGACTAAATCAGTATCACCAAAGTTAACTGCTATTTGTGAAATAGACAAAATAGGCATTGTTTGGCACTTCCTAAAATAAATATTATCATGTTAAGGAACGTCTAAAGTAGGTATACAAAGAATATTTTCTAGGCCAAGACTAAGTGTTTATTTGGAACTCTATTGATCTATTTATTGTAAAGAGAATTCATTAAAGTCAATTTATTCTTTGTAGTAAAATTCCGGATAAGATTAGTGGGAGTTTGCGCGCATTAAAATGGTTACACCAACTCGGTGGCCTAAATAATATTAGTTTGCTTTCGACCTTGACGCTTCTAAAGGCAAAACCCTACCCAGGTATAACGTGTATTGCTTGTTTTGTTAATGTGTCGTCTGTTTTTTTCCATTTTAGGTTATCTATGTTAAACTTTGTGCTTTTAAACATTGTATTATTATGCCTTTCTGATTGAAGAGGTCAGTAATTGTATATGTGCGAATTAACCATATTGTTATTCGCTTTAATTTGTTGGAAGTGGCGGGCGGGCTTCTCAAAATGTGTAAGACAAAGTACCCCTACAGTTTTTAAGATACTTTACAGAGCGTAGGCGGTAACCCCATTGGTTCTCAATCGTTAATTGTTTGTGGTGTCTAATATGACATTGGATTCTTTTATAAACTCATGCTCTCTTTTCATCTCTATTTTTGCCTGCGTTGGGACGCTATCTGTTCTGGCAATCCCTGATACGCATATTTTTGTTCTTGTACGATTGAAATGAAGTGCATATTAACATAACATGGTTACATTATTTTTGTAGGGAGACATAGATATTGTGTGACGCAAAACAACTAGTTTAATTTTTACGATATTGACTGAAATCACTAATTTTATGTTGATCTCAAACGTGTAGATGAGAACGACATACATGTACTTATCGTGCAGCTTAGTAAAGTTTTCTTGAATGTTACGGGGTTTGCTGTTACGGTTATCATAGTATTGACACGAAATTTCTACCATATACTCGCTATCAAGTGTATATTATCGAAACACATTAATATATCAGGGATATTTATCTAATTCAGTAATACGAGGGGTGATCGGGAAGTTCGTAGATTTTTAGTATAGAGTAATTATTATTTGTCGCATTACAATGAAACTTTAAATAAATATTGATTAACATCTTCTTACAAACATTCATTTGCAAAACATATCAATTTTATATTATTCGCTTAATAATCTGGGTCCATAGCAACGCGCATCGGCGAACCTGGAGCACGTCAAAACTTAGACAGTTTTCTACATTTTTTTAATTGATTAGCATCTTGTTTGAAGGCAATTTCTTTAACGTATAACTCTGCGAAAACGTCTGTTGCCTTTTAACGTTTATGACCTCATATCTGTAAGTTTTTATGTTTATCGGTGTTTCCGTGTTAATATTATAAGCATTTGTTCATAGCGTTATGATTAACCAAAATTTCAAAATCATGACGTCAACGAGCGACGTCGAGCCTAGGGCAGCCATTAAATTTTGTGTCGGATTAGAGAAGACACCAAGTGAAACGTTTAAAATGCTACAGAGTTCCGGTACTACCCAGAAACTACTTGGTTTCGAAATTCTCCAGCATCCACCCTACAGCCCAGATCTAGCCCCGTTGGACTGAAGAGTTTTCCCAGTGATCAAAGCTGCTCTACAAGGTCTGCACTTTGAGAACGCGAACGAGCTTCGTATGTACACACAAACTGTTGTTTCGTCATACAAAAGTGACTGGTTCAGTGGTACATACACTAAATGGTTACAGAGACATAGGAAATGCATTCAGATCCGTGGTGTTTACGTTGAAAAAGTGTGAACGAATCTCTGACGTTATCATGACGTAATTTGTATAACGCTGGCGTGCTCCGGGTTCACTGTAAGCTGTGGTTGTGTTATTAGCTGTAATTGTTTTATTATTTAATATATTTTCATAGTATTTATACAACATGTGCAAAATAGAACAACCTTCATATATTGATATGATATCAAGGTACATAGAGAATATTTGTTATTTTATAGGGTCAGTCTACGAACTTCCCGATCACCCCTCGTAACTCTAGTTTTGTATACAAAGCATTTGGTTGAAAAAAGTATTAAATTTACGATAAATATATTGATTTATGGCTTCAAATATTGCTTCTACTTGCATCCGACGGGGTTTCAAGTACGAAAAGCATATGAAAAAAAAAGTGATCAGTTATAAAAAACATTTTTTTTCTTTCTTTGCTAAAGTTTTTTTTGTTAAACGCAGAAGATATTTAAAATAATAGATGTCTATGTTTACTCAATATTTGATAGTACATAATATTGAACAGTGAAGGCACTATGTTTAAATACGGCCAACAAACTAAAGGATGATTTATATTTCAGACACAAAGGAATACGCTTCAGACACCGTTATGAAACTGTTTGTATTGTTATTTTGGCTTGGATTATTGAACGGTATGTATGTTGTCACATATAGATTTAAATTTATGTAAATTTGCAAAGTTTGTTCATGTACTTTTATGAAATGAATGGTTAATTACATTTCGGTGTCGCTAGTCAGTCGACTGAATACATAATTTTCATGTTTTAATTTGTTCTTAGTATTTACTTAGGATTTACTTCGAGTCCCTTACAATAATTGCTTGAAACAATCGGGCATTATCATTTGATTATGCGTGATATAACTATATAGTTGCGTTAAAGCTTTTACTTTTGAAGTTTACATTTTGAATTTCAATGGTTGAAGTCTTTTTGCTATCATTCAATATAAACTGGTACATGTACAAAACTGTTTAGATCTCTAAGCTGAATAACTTCCGAGCTTTTTTAAAAATATTCATGCATGAGGTCATTTGCAAATGATTCCATCAACGGACGAATATAAATGGAATTGTTCGCGAGCATGTTTCTTGGTCTATCCATGCGGTCTGATGTTTGGTCTACACATGTATAAGACATAACTGTGTAATTCATTTACATGTATATTAATTACTCGGTACACTAAATCAAGACAATATCCAACGCACAAAATCGAGGTCCATACTTTAATGTTAAAATTTGGTAGTCATTGATATATTTATAGCCGATAAATTGCAATTCGTGTCGGCCCTTAAGGTTTCTATGGCATTGAATCGTTTTAAAATAATTACACACAAACTACAACATGACTCCCTGCTCCCTTTTTTGTATCCAAAATTATAGAACTTTGAAACCTCTGTTGATGAACATGTCAGATCCAGTACAGTAGTTACAGTCTTTGGTTTGAAAACGCATAAGACAGTCTAGATCAATTGAGAGCTACATGTATTTCAATAATTGACATATATAATACCGGTATATCGAGATTTCTTCAGGTATTTGAAACTGTGCTCAGAGCATAAGGTCAGTAGTATGATAATTATGTTATCTGTGTCAAGCTATTGCAACAAAAAAAGCTTTGCACCTAAACCGTTGGTCTAAGTTCAATCAAAAACGAATTTAAAATTGATAGGTTATAATATAAAGACATTCTTAAGTTTCTTTTTCACTCTACCTTTTAGCTGCATGGAGAGGCTGGGTGTTCTGATAATTCATATTACAATTTTATTTCAAATATAAACGGTTAAGCTGACTTAAACAGTTTTATCATCTCCTCCGTACCATTTCATTTTTATTTCAAACATAGCTTTTACAAAGTTATTTCCTCATAACTGTTATATTTCTCGTTCTTTTCCTTTTTAAATTCTTTTTATACTGTCATCTTACTTTTTTGATAAATTAGTGTTTATATCAACTGTGATTCTTTCTTAATATCATTTCCAGATCGAAATACTGTTCTTGGACAAGTAATCAGTTACACTACAAAACGTGTTTCTTGATATTAGTTGTTGATTTTAAATCTTTCAATTTAATTTCTATTTTAGTAATGTAAGATATCCCTATTCGTTGTACACCAAACGCTTACATGAATGCAAAAAATTTTTTTGAACTTGATGATTTATGTTGATATATTCGAAAATATCTGGCCAGAAGTAACACTTTTCTACAATTGCCATACATATTAAATTAAACAAAACATATATCTAGAAATTAAAACACAGCAACAAAAGACGAAAGGAAAGAGAAACCAATCGTAGGATGTGGACTTTATTTAACTATAAATATTAAGTAAAGGTAATATTAAAGATAATAATGTCATAAATCAAGTGAATTCATACTGTCTTTGTTATTGGACCAAGGGTAGCCATATTAGTTCCAAGCCCCGAAGGACAAGGGCTGCCCGACACCAAGTAACAAGGCCAATATAAAATCGTTTGATTAACATTTCTTCATTAACAAAATACCCATACGTTTTGATTTTAAATACACTTGCCAACAGAGAGATTTAAGTAGATGTAGATAGCAAAACGAACTTGTATAGCCGCTGAAGTACACTGTACATAACGTTCATTTAACTATATATCAAAACAAGATAGGATATAACGTTGGGATGTTAATTTTTCTGTTTTATTTATTTCTACATTTTGCAGCATTATTTCCTGATTCAAGTGGTCATATTCTCGTTAAGTCACCATATTTTCATTTACATTTTATTGTAAAAAAACCCCGTAAAATTATCGTCAAATGCTTTTGAAATAGCGAACAGTGTAAAGCATGTCCAAGTAACTTCAACTCGTGTGTTTCAGAATTGGAGTGTATTCAATGCCCTGAACACTGTAAAGCTTGTAGTTCTATAACGAACTGCCTACAATGCAATTCTGGATACAAAGGAAACACTTGCGAAGAAAAATGTTCGAACTGCAAGGAAGGCACGAAATGTAAACAAGATACCGGATATTGTGAAGAAAGCTGCAAAGTTGGAAAAAGCGGAGAAATGTGCGATATCTATTGCAATTCCACTTGCATGTCATGTGAACGCTACGACAAAAGTAATTGCACAACCTGTGCACATGACAGATACGGTAATGCTTGTAACAATGAGTGTCCCAGTAAATGTCGCAATAATACTTGCAACGAAACGGATGGTACTTGTACCGACGGATGTACACAAAGATTCTGGGGACACAAATGTGAAAAACCATGCACAGAGTATTGTATTAATTGTGACAGGAATGGTTCTTGTTTAGAATGCGAGGATGGTAATATACTAAGTGGTTACAACTGCAGCAAGGGTAAATATTTTTAAAAAGCAGTATATCTTCTTCTTATTTTTCTAGTTTAATCATTCTTAAAACTCTTTTATATATAAAAATATATATAGTATAAATGTGACATAACTTTGTAACGAAACTGTTATAGTTTGTACGCCTGGTTTGTGTTTAAATTAGAAAATAAGGGAAACCTCGATACATTAACGAAAATTATGAAAGCAAATATTTAAAGGTAATTTTAGATATATTTAATATAAAATTCTTATAACTTATTTGTTTGAAACTGAGGATATTAACCACGGTTAGATAAATTGTAATGTGCATTAAAGATAAATTGATATTTGCCACAATTATTCAGGTCGGTAAACCAAAAAATCTACAGTGAACGTATGTTTCAGTTTACTAAAAGATTTAATTTATGGACAACACGCACACTTATGTTATACTGTTTAAAGACGATTTCTACAGTAAGATTCCTACCAAGAATTTTTTTTATTTTCTCCCAATTTGTAGTTTAAAGTATGCTTAGTTCAAATAAAGAAAGAAAAAATGGGGTTGCAACCTTTGTTTTTGAGTAATTTCTTTAAAATCAACCTATGGGTATTTGCTGTCTTTCACAAATAGCGCGGTACAATTTATATACAAGAAAACATAATTTTTCAACATATAAAACACAATAAACACAGGTTTCATTACAAATATTTACTTATCTGTCAAGAAGCAACCAATATATTCACAAAAAATTAACAACATGACATAAATAAATAATTTATTGGTATTAAAAATGAAAAAACCGACATAAAAATATTTTTTTTAAAAAAAATATGTTTTCGACATTTTCACTCAATATCAAAAAAACGTAACCATGAATTTTTTTTAAAAATGTCTTATTTTATACTCAAAAGTATTCTTTACATGAAATCAGAAAGAAATATAAGGATTGCAAGGTTCGTTTTTAAGTTATTACTCATTTTGTGACCTAGGGGTGGTGCTCTCCCCTGAATAATGAAAATATGATTCTATGACAATAATAAGCTTACATCTGTATGTTGTTTTTTTCCAAATGAAAACAATTATTATATTGTGCTGGTATATATTAATCAAATTAAATACTGTCAGAATAAATATTATTTGTTTGCCGCCAAATTTCTTTTATGATGCGATTTACGCCAACGTTTGCATAAGGGATAGGGATAAGGGTGAGCGTAATAACGCAAAAACAAAGTCGGTGACCCCCCTTTTTTATTTGTCAAATATTTTCAAAATAAAATTTTCAAACGAAATATGCAAAAAAATCAAAATTTTATTGATCAGATTTTTCGCAATTCCGAAACAAGCGACGAAAATTTAGTAAAACTCCACGTCATTTTTCAGGTCGAAACGGCGCTTTTCGGCGACGTCACGTGTAAATCTTGAGTGAAAACTCATGAAAGTTACATCAGTGGAAAGAGAATTTGATTCTGTACAATATTATTTAAACAGAAAACGGAACATTTGAAATACGTCAAAGTTACAGCAGAAAACATTCAGTTACGGTTCTTTTGACGTCATGTCCAAAAACTGCCGTCAGTGGCCATCTTTGAAGACCTGTATCTTTGAGACAAAATAAAATATTTTTAAAAAATATTCGGTTTCATATCGGAAATATGGTCAATTAACTACATGCAAATTTTCATTAAAGTACTCGAAAGTTGAAAAATCGGCGCATTCCACCTTAATGCGCAGAAAAGTGCGCAAATCTTACTACCGAAATCGTTTTTAAGCATTTATTTGCATTTATTATTTTACCCTGTAATGCAAACACATATTTGACGAGAAACTGTCAGGTATGGGACCAACGTCGGACTCCTTATCCAACGACTGCGTGTTTGAATCACAAAATGAACGCTGAGAAAATTATTATTTAACAACACTATTTAATAAACTTTTACGTGATTAAGTAAATCAAATACAGTGTCACCCCACTATTAAGACCACCATTGGGACTGGGAAAAAGTGGTCTTAATAGTGGGGTGGTCTTAATAAAGGGGTAGAAAATAGTGCAAAACTGTAAAATGGGACAATGCCATTGTGGTATTATTATGGAGGTAGTCTTAATTTCGGGGTGGTCTTAATAAGGGGCTTGACTGTATGTAATTATTACTAGTGTTATCTTCGTCATTCACGAGCTAATGATATATTATAGAAATATTTTTATCTTTTATTCCAGTAAAAACACAAAACAAAACAGCTGAAATCGTAGTGGGGGTTACATTAAGTGTGTTGGCTCTATTCAGTATATTTATCTTCATAAAGAAAAGGTGATTATACATGAATTGCTATTATTTGCACGGTTTACACAGATTTATTTAATTTGTCATTAATTGTAACAAACAAACTCTATTATTTGTTTTAAAGTCGTTTGAAAACCTCACTTCTTATGATCGCTGCTGCAGTAAACTAAACGTCTACCAAACATATTTACTAATTTAAAATATAAACGATTAGTTTAGAATTAAAAGGTATCATGATAGTGCAACGTCTCTAGTACTGGGTCTTGTATATTTTTATAGTAATGTATCAGCCTATTAGAATTTTTATGATATATTATGCATAAAGCCATTCTTTTATCTGGGGACCATACGCCGCTGAACATGGAATGGTATTAATCTAAAAATACCAATTTGAAATTGAAGGTTCCATGTCCACCGCCGTATGCACACCATCGTTTGGGATGGTCAAAATTGTACTGTTTATTAGTGTAAATATTGAGTTTCGCTCGACCCGGGGCTAAGCGGCGTGGGCAGAAATATGCATTTCCATTACTCTCGATCAAACCGAGCCTGCAATATTTTTTATATTTTTCGTGTTCGATGGCTTTCAATGTTCCCTTTTAATCTATTACATTTATTTAATGCAGGTTATTTAGGAAGGTTGACATTTAATAAAATATAATAGTCATTGAATATATACCGATATCAGTTTTTACAACACCCGTCAACATGGTCAATATTGTGTGCTTTTGTGTAGAAAAACCGTCAATAGATTGCGTAAAACCGTCATTAGATTGTTTCAACGCAGTCAACGCAACATTGTCAAAGATCCGGAAGATCCGGATGAGTGCAGGGATGAGTTATTACCTAGCAGAAATCAAGGTCAGTTTGCTTTTTCATGTTTATTGAACTAATAAAATGGCTTGTTTTAATGAAGTTGAGGTAATGCAATTGTTTCTAGACGAATCGATTAAAACGCCAAGATTTGTACGACAGCTCTAGATAATCTCAAATTACTAAACGAAATGATTAACAATAAACTGCTATATATAACTTAAAATTTTCTTTGCAGTATAATAAATTTCTGATATAGATCTATTTTTTGCCTTTAAATATATATATACGAGGGGTGATCGGGAGGTTCGTAGACAGACGCTATAAAATAACAAATATTCTCTATGTACCTTGATATCATATCAATGTATGAAGGTTGTTCTATTTTGCACATGTTATATAAATACTATGAAAATACATTAAACAATAAAAAAGTTACAGCTATTAACACAACCACAGTAAGGTGAACCCGTAGCACGCCAGCGTTATACAAACACGTCATGATAACGTCAGAGATTCTTTCACACTTTTTCAACGTAATCACCACGGATCTGAATGCATTTCCAATGTCACTGTAACCATTTAGTGTACGTATCACTGAACCAGTCACTTTTGTATGACGAAACAACAGTTTGTGTGTACATACGAAGCTCGTTCACGTTCTCAAAGTGCAGACCTCGTAGAGCAGCTTTGATCTCTGGGAAAACTCTGAAGTCCAATACGCTGATCGTCATCTATAGCGCATCTTCCACCTCGAAACCGTCGGTGCCACTTAAAGACAAGCGCTCTACTGCATTTCTGGGTAGTACCGGAACTCTGTATCATTTTAAACGTTTTACTTGGTGTCTTCTCTAATCCGACACAAAATTTAATGGCTGCCCTAAACTCGACGCCGCCCGTTGACGTCATGATTTTGAAATTTTGGTTAATCATAACGCTATGAACAAATGCTTATAATATTCAAACGGAAACACCGATAAACATCAAAATTTACAGATATGACGTCATAAACGTCAAAAGGCAGCAGACGTTTTCGCAGAGATATACGTTAAAGAAATTGCCTTCAAACAAAATGCTAATCAATTATAAAAATGTAGAAAAAAGTTTTGACGTGCTCCAGGTTCGCCGATGCGCGTTGCCATAGACATAGATTATTGAGCGAATAATATGTTTTGGAAAACTCGTACTTACATGCGATTACATGCGATTGCATTGTTCAAAATATACTTGTAGGTTGTGTAAACCAGCTTACTTCCAAAAGTAACAACTATTTTGAAATTAATGTTCACGTAAGTAAATGTGTAACATAATGTCTTCTCATAAAATTTAATTGCTTAACAGGCATATACTTTGAATACGTTGTGTATACATTGAGCACATGCGATATATACCAATATGTTTATAATTATACAATTCAATATGACATTTAAAAATCTAAGTTACATAACATTACAATATTGGCAGTAGCAGTATTTGTTGTTGTAGTTGCAGTAGTACTAGTTGTTGAAACAGTTGTTATTGTCGTTGTTGTAATAATATAAGTAATAACACTACGTCTAATAATAATAATAATAATAATATCAACAAATTAATAATAATAATAGTTCTTTATTATTATTATTATTATTATTATTATTATTATTATTATTATTATTATTATTATTATTATTATTATTACTTTTTTTTTATTATTAGTATATAAACAACAATCATTTTGTAACAGTATAAAGTTTTAATAATTGTAGTTAAAATAATTATTTTTGTTGTGTTATCATTTCAATTTTATTATTCGTATTATTATATGTTAATAAGAGACACATTTTAATCCTGTTTGGAATAAGATAAAGCGTAAAGCTGTATTGTTTTCAGTTGAAGAACAAGATGTCTCTCGTTCGGATCGGTAAATAAGTCTTGATACAAAATTTAAATCTGATTGTATTTATTTCGGGTGTAATTTTTCTTGAGAATTGCTAGTATATTATTTAATAATGTAAAGTACAATTTGCATTAGTTATCAATGTTCAAAAAATATTTTCATACTGATTGACAAAAAATGAAACATCCATACGCCGCTGAACATGGAATGGTATTAATCTAAAAATACCGCATTGAATGTTCCATGTCCACCGCCATATGCACACCATCGTTTGGGATGGTCAAAATTGTACTGTTTATTGGTGTAAATATTGAATTGCGCTTAACCCGGGGCTAGGCGGCGTGGGCAGTAATATGCATTTCCATTGATGTCCATGAACAGGCTCAATCAAAACGAGCCTGCAATATTTTCATATTTGTCGTGTTCGATGGCTTTAAAAGTTCCCTTTTCATCTAAATTAAGGGCTAACCTCACTCCTCCATATCACGTTCATCGATAAAAAGATAATTATCAAAATCTTAATAATGGCAAAATGCCGTTCAATGAAACTTTGCAAAAATGAATGTTACTAATGTATCTTTATTTTGCATAGAGTAAGACACGTTAGAAAAGTAGAGAAAAAAGCTAGACATAAAAATTCCTTAAAATTCTATATAAATAAATTCAGAAAAACTAGCGAAAAACAAACATAATTTTAAATTCCCACGTGAGTGCAATGATACTGGCAAGAAAATGTTGTGTACTTTGTAAACAACTTTTAACTACTAAAAGAGAAATCAGTGATTGTCGTCCGTTTACGCGAACAGGAAGCGACCAGGAAATTGAAGGTTAACACACTTTTACTACATGTAATATCTCGTAGAGTTTACGCATGAAAGTCACGAGGACACAATACGTTGTTGTCAGTATCATATTTCTCATGTGGGCATTTAAAATGATGTTTTGTGCTGTTTAGTTTTTGTTAATTTATGTAAATGGAAGTTGAATGCTTTTTAGATCTCGCTATTTTTCTTAACTGTTCTACCGTGCCTTACCATCTGCAAAATAAAGATACATTAATAACATACATTTGTGCAAAGTTTCATTTAACGGCAATATGCCGTTATTGAGATTTTGATAATTTTCGTTTTATCGATGAACATCATTGGGAGGAGTGTGATAAGCCCTTAAGAAGTCGAAGCTACTCTATTTACAACTAGTAATAACTAGTTACTAGTATCACAAAAGAGACAGAAACCGAAATCGCGGCATTGGAAAGATCTAGGGAAAACACATGCGACTCAATGGTTTAAACCAAACTCTCATTTCTTCCGGCAAGGTCATTATAAAATTATATACATGTATACATTATTTTTCTGATTTTATTTTAACCAGTTCAGATTCTCGTCTATGTTACACAAACGCATAAAAGTTGTTACAGGTGTTTTGAAAGTTTAAGTAAAACAAATCTAACGAAGTGATAATAAACCTATTTTATTAGAATTCCAGTGATAATAAATCGAAGAGGGGAACTTTGAAGTAGTTATTGAATTTGTATTATTTTTATTATAGACCATAAATTATTGACTCCAAATGAAAAACACTATCCATACTAATATTATATATTTATTGACGCACAATATATTTTGACGCATTATTAATTTTGTTTTGACCTCGCTTCAAAACATAGGACTTCCTAATGATCTGATTATGCTGCAAAATGATCAGTTAATATTCAACTGACGATGTTATAAATTAAAGAGTGTAAAATTTTCAAACTTAAGCCAGTTTAACACCATTGTGTTATTGCATAGTATATGCATTGTGTGAGTGCATATATACAAAGCAAGATTTATCGCTAACTCTAGTTCTTGTACAACAAAGTTATCCGTGCTCTTAACACCTGATATGATATGATTTACTTAATACTTTTTATCGTGTTGAATATAATTTTTAACTGGTTTTATGTTTTACTAAAATTTGTCTCGAGTGTAAATCCATTAGGCCAGACTTTAAATAGTGTTTGTTTCCCCATCCCGACCCAAGCCGATTTAATATGGGTAGGTAGGTAGGTAGGTAGGTCAAAGCATGTTTTTATTTTAATTTTGTTCAGAATAATGATCTACATATATATATCTTCAAGTTAACTCCAAGGGGAATACCAACACCCTGAAAGGTAAAATATAAAGGTATCAAATTTACATGTACAATAGATAATGCCTTTCTGCAAAAAGACCAAGCAGTCCTTGTGATAAGCCTGCCCAGAAATAGTGCTTGCTATATAAATAATGAAATAAACTTCCTTATTACTTCAAACTGAAATACAATTTAATACAAACTTCACTTTTGACAATGAAAACTTTAAGTACTCTTATTATTATTATTTATTTATTTATTTATTGTAGATATATTCAGTTACTGATCATCTCAGTGTTGCAATATTTTAAAATGAAACAGGGCATTCCGACTCCTTTGCAAGTGCTGCAAACAGGACTGCCAGAGATATTCCTTTGCTTTCAATTTCCCTATCACCAACAGGCTAAACAACTTTGTCATCAATGTCACACATTGTCAACTTTATTGACAATCAACACTTTTTCTTGGATACCTAAGAATGACAGGTGTCTCCATTTTTAACAGAGACGCAAGCAGAATTTTCTGTGAGATGAAAATCAACACAGGCAACAAAGTCATTTAAAATTTCGATAAAATCGAAACTGAATAGCATAGACGCCGGCATTTGCTCTGTGATTCGAGAAATATCCCCAGTTTGAGCACAGAATATCCTCTGCCAACGCTGGACAGCCAAAACACCATTTTCATTACATGGCCATTAGATGATTTTATAGAATTTGCGATAAGACAATATGAATCAGGCGACCAATCACAAATCATTTTACTATGAGTGAAGGGAAGTAACCGGAGTTTTTGAATAAAAGGTTGCTCCCCTTAGATTTAAAGTCGCCGAATAGAAAGACCGAGGACATGCGACATTTTACCGGACCGAACCAAAATCTGTCGGACCTTTCCGATGGTCCGACGCCTTGATAACCACCGACTGCTCAAATACTTACTTGCAATCGGTTTCGTAATCAAAATGATTAAAAACTGCATTATTTTTCATCTCCATGTTTTCTTACCAAATAAAAAAAATAAAATTTTGTATGTTTCGGCTATAAAATTGTTCGGGTCGGGTCTATTCTTTCGGGTCAGTCGTGGATGGGGAAACAAATAATATTTTATTTAAGACCTTACATGTTATATTGTTTCTAATCGTTTTACCTTTATTTAACAGTTATCATCGTTGTTATTTTTCACTCTAAAATATCAAAATATTTAGACTGCAAAGGGCACTGCCTAAGGAAATGTAGTTATTCATGGCAAACATAAAAGATACCGCACCGGTCTTCCAAAAGTGATGTATTTTAACACTTAAAGCTGACTGAAAGCAAAATCTTAAATGACGTTCCAATTCCCGTTTTTTTACCTTGCAACAATTGTGGGAAACTTAATCTAAGTGATTAAATCACATTGTTCAAGTTATTTTACTGTAGAAGATGCAACCAGTTAGAGATGATTAACATTACATGCGTCAAAATATATGGCGGAAGACAAAAAGTAGGGTGTTTGGGTTCTCACGTTTGTTTCTTGCTTTACAATAGCATTCTTGATTTTTTTCATCATTGCAGTTTAAATCAAATAAGGCTGGATGTATGTTCATGGTAATAATGCAGAATTCAAAATCAGCTCACTATTTAAAAAGTTGTTTAGGTTTAAAAACTTAAGTGCTTCAAAAAACATGACACCAGGATATTAACTATTAATCGTTAACTTAGTAAATTACTGCGAATTCTACAAATATTGTGTTTTAATACCCCCGATGACCTTTCCGAGACCAGGTCTATTCTTTGAAATTAAACACCAAAAAAAACAGACAAATATGTAAATGTATTGCAATGTATTCATTCCATTTGACTTTGTATTTTTGTTAGATACAGTCGCAGCGCTTAAAGAAGAAAACCTTGGTGATTCTCTGTGGGCAAAGGCCTGGGAAAAAGAGTGTCACAAGATTGTGATGTTCACGGATAAAGTTGAGTCTGAGGTAATCTTACGAGACTGGAAGTCTTTTTTTTTACTCCTTATTGTCGTGTGTTCCAGAATACGTGTACCTAGTAAGACTATATTGTATGTAGTAACAATGCACTTACTTAAATGTAATCTGCAATGTCTTTGTAAGTAACTGACGACAACTAATCGTGTGTGTTTACAAACTGTGTTATAAAAGTTTTAAAAACAATTTTAAGCAAATCAGTTTTGTCACAGCAGAAGTGAGCAATTAATGTTACTTTATTAATGAAAAGTTGTATGATAATGAGTTGAAAATTTAACACATAATTTTAGGAGTTAAGAGAAATGTTCAGGGAAAAAGTTAAACAGGAAGGAGGCGAAATCGCCATCCAATATAATGGGCAAGAGACATTCTGTAAAGAATATTTCGTTAAACCGTTCAAAATGGTAAGAAAGAGATTGATTGTACCATTATTCATACGGTTTGTAAAATTTACATTCGCCTCATGCATATTAGATAACAATCAGAAAACTGAAAACACACTAATAAACCTTGTAATGATATTGAATGTTTTAATAAAACTTCAATTGTGTCATTTTAGATATTTTTTTTCTTTTTATTCAAACGTAGAAGTAAGTGATTTACATGTATATTACTCAAAGATTGCTAAGCACTAATCATATTTTGTACATATCTTTTGCTAATTTAAAAATATAATGTTATTAATCAAGTGAATTCGTATTGGCTTTGTAATTAAGCAAACGGTAGTCATATTGGCCGAAGGCCGAAGGCGGAGAATTAATAAGACTGCACGAGACCAAATAACACGGGCAATGCTATTTCACTTGAATAATGACAATTTTATTTATTAACAGAACACAAACATCAAATTCTTACTAATATACTGAACCAAAAAGAAACTTTCGCCAAGTTTGATTGTAGATATGTTAGTACATTTTCAATCATTTTGGCTGTAAGCTTACATTTTTGTAAAATAATGTATTGTGTATCTTTTAAAATCGTCATTTTGGAGGAAAGGATCAGATTGATTGTTGAATTTTAAATTAAAATAAGGTAGGGGTCGTTTCTAAAGTTAACAATCAGTAGCGTGTGTGACCGCCGTGTGCGAAAGTTTCTTTTTTGGTTCAGTATAGTTACGAAGACAAAATCGGGCAAATACGGGAAATGCTGGTCAAATATGAGATAGTTAATTAATAATGTCATTTATAAGTTGTTTTTATACAGTCACATGATAAGTGATTTTTGAAAAACATATCCACATGTTTTAACAACTGCAATGTGTTTTCAGGCTGTATTTATAATTTGAATGATATAATGTGTTACATGTAGATGGGTATGCTTACAAATGTCTTCTAACCTTCACATTTGCCATGAAATAGTCATAAACATTCAGTCTTTCAAGTGAAAGTATTAACTGAGAACACGACAAATGTCGGTTACATGTATGCAGCTTAAGTTAAACGCTATAAAAATACAGGGTCACCTCGTTCGTACGACAGTCATTCAATGTTATTTGTAGACTTTTATATGTATTAATACATGTTTAATAATGTGAATATGCTAATAATGATTTTGCCAAACCTCATAATATATGATGACACATACAACATCTGTTTCAGATAAAAGGAGAACATAAAAGACAATTGTTGGTATCTGTATTTCATTACAATTCATCATTAATGGACTCCATGGTATCTCCTCTTATTCTATTACACAGAGACATGACTAGGAAAATGGAATTCGATGGCCCAACACTTGTGTTCAGCAGGTAATTTGTTTTCTTATCGGTGATACCGCTTAAACAAGAAATAATCTTCCTAGAAAATTCGAAGCATGGCTTGATTTAGGTAAACAACGATGCATTTTAAATTGAAATCATCCTGCTATGTCTTAATCAACGACAGAACATTGTCGATAAGTCAAATTTGACAAAAGTGAAGTAAGATAAAGAGAGAGAGAGAGAGAAAGAGAGAGAGAGAGAGAGAGAGAGAGAGAGAAAGAGAGAGAGAGAGAGAGAGAGAGAGAGAGAGAGAGAGAGAAGGGGGTAGCAAATGATTATAATAATCAAACTATCATCGTTTGCAATCAATCAACCATACGCTTAAAATGCTTTAATCTTTAAAATTTTATTTTTTACTAAATCGTCATTGCGATTTTGTGACGTGAAATATCGCTATGGCGTTTTAAAATCACCATAGGTGTTTGAGAACCTATAGCAAGGTCAGTTTTAACGATAATAGTTTAAGATTTTAAAGTTCCATTTTCATCTATTTCAGAAACAATAGACAAACAAACAATGAAATAAAACGATAACATTCTGCCAATTTCTGCGCATATGTCCAAAATTAAGATTTATGATAAATGAAAAGGAAAACCAGAAGAACACCCACTTCATAAGCTTTAGCGACAACTGCTACTGAGGGTCAAAAACTGTATCTTTGTTTAAACGACTTCATCTTCCCCTGCATGATTCTCAAGAACGATTTATCACAACATTACTATATTATTACATGTACAATATTCCTCACAATGCGCGTTTGATTTATGATTCAATGCCAAACTACTTAATTTATATCAAACGGGATCCTTAGATACCCGAGCCACATACTTGCCACATAATAACAAATAAATACACAGTTCTCAAATACAAATACATGCTCTCAAGTTTTTGTTTAAAAGATATTCTTCTTCTTCTACGTATATAGTAAAGAAGATTTCCGTTATGGAACATATATTGCATATGATGACCTTGAAATGGAAACAACAAATACGGATCCTGAAAATATTAAGCCCACTGAGGCCAACCAAAAGCTTCCTAATCTGGAGAAACAAGGATTAAAGCTGGATGAAGTAAGTAAAACCACAACTGACTAAAGGTATTTTTATAATAGGTAAAGGTAAAGGTATGGGTTTATAGTCTGTAATTACTGTATTTAACAAACTTTCACATTATCCACCCTATCACTTGAAATATGTTGTAATTTAACAGATGGGGTCGTAGGCAGCCAAGGAACATTGGCTTATATTCCTCACAGGTTCCCATTTATGTGGAGAGAAGCAATTTCTTGCTTAAGGAAATAAGCGGTCAGACTGGGGCTCGAACCAAGGACCCCTCGATCCCTAAGTGATCGCTCTACCACTGAACTTCTGGAATACTTAAATGTAAATCATTTACAATCAATAGCTTAACCATTACAAAGTGAAACATGCATATCAGGAATAGCCACACTCAGAAAACACACTCAGTCTCCTCAACCTGTGCCGTCGTGCAAAGAAAGAGATGAGCAGAGCGATTAACTGTAGATTGGTAAATTACTTGGCATGCTGAGAGCTGTTAAATATTATCATGGTGTTAGGTGCCGTTCCTTTTTGATTTTACAGACGATTTTTACGAATCACGTGGAGATATTCAATTTGCCTTATTATTAAGAAGTCAAATCTCTTAAAACTACTTGATGATAAATACATTGACGCAGTAGTGAGTTAAAACTGCAGCTGTATTCTTTATTAAATCTGGATATCGACAATAAAACTTGTAAATTTTCATATTTTATGGTACCGAAACTCCAGATTTTAAAAGTGTTTTGTTAATATGCATATATGACGTCCAAGTAAAATCTTAAACATCGTTACAAGCTCTCGAAAAGCGCAAAAGATTTAAAATATATAAACATCCTAAAATATTGCCTGTGGGACATCAAGTGCTATTTAAAAAATCAAAATAATTTCTTTAAATATATATTGTATGTGTTGTGATTAATATCGCGATGCAACTATCACAGTGACTCTGGATCTGTATGGTTGAACTAGTTACGGCGTGGGCAGTAATACGCATATCCATTACTGTCCGTGAACAGGCTCAATCAAACCGAGCCTGCAATGTTCTCATATTTGTCGTGTTCGATGGCTTTCAAAGTTTCCTTTTCATCTATATAAACATGGACACGTGAAAAAAAATATTCTCATCAGAAATGAATTATACTATGAATTCTTCCGATTTCAAAGCAGAGATCTTAATGCAACCAAATAACGCGTTTTTATTTTTCAAACGTTAGACATATGCTTGTGTAAAGTACAACATGTAATATAAACAATGCGAACGTATGAGCTTCGCTTGTGACTCACCATGATTATAATTTTAACTTCGTTAATTGCTGGGTAAATATTAGGTCAAGTAGCCCATCGTAGAACGCGATCGTGGCAGTTCTTAAGATTGGCAGTTCTTTAGATTGCTACAAAATAAGCAACGACAAGGTTTGTGTTTTATAAGTTCCTATTTGTATTTATACTGTTCAGTACTGCAAGGAATCATCGCATACAAAAGGATATAGATAAATAAAAATATTCAAAAACTTTATAATATGTCCCACGTGTACATGTACCTTTATATATTCTGAAACTTTGTTAATAAGTCCGTAGGTTTTATTACATAAATGTTAGATAGTACGTTCTGTGTGGAAACAAATGTATGTTATACATTACTTTCTAAACATTGGTAAGTAGCTTGACTGACAACAGAGAGAGAGAGACAGATAATGTAAGGTATTTACTGTCATTAATAACTAGTTTTAAACCTATCCACATGGTTTCTGTAAAATATCCAATCTTCGGAAGACCTTCCTTTTCTTTGAAATTGTGCGGGGAGGCTGTGTCTTCAGGATTTGGCCATTCTTCATTTCATTTTTTTTCTGCTAACAATAATTTGAAAATTTGTCACGATCCTATTGTAGCTGGACTGAATTGTTTTGCGAATTTAGAATTCTTTACAGAACACAGCCATTGGTAAATAGACTTACCAAAATTTGAGTAAGCCAGTGTTGCAGTATTAGAACAGCTATAAAATGTTCTAAGGATCTTACGCTGTGGGAGGCAGGCAAATGGTTTCCATCTAAACATACTCTTTGTGTTATATGGCACAATCGCTTAGATTTAGTAATAATTATTATAGTTATTTATGCTATAATAAGCTAGATTATTATCAGTTATTTTTAAGTTACGAGATATACTTGTTAAAGAGACGGACATATACCTAAAAGCTTTTGTCGTCAGAAAAATCTGGTAATTTAATCACCGCTATCAAAGATTTACTGAAAACAATCAAGAAGACTACCAGGGTGGTTTTTGTCATATTCTTACCTTTCTTTCATTTTTAAGTTTCCCCTTACCTCTTGAACGGTTTTAATTCTAAATAAATGTTCGAATACAGTCATTTTAGATATTATGGCAAAAGGGCAAGATCCAAGTTTTGATGTTCTGGTGTGATTTAATATTATGACAACAGAAGAAAATTGTTATTTAAAATATCAGACTTTTCACTGGCACTAGATTTAAAACACCGATTTTCTCTTAGTTGAGCAACACAATATTTGTCATTTTACGGTTTAAAAAATCGCCAAAGCGTTTTGTTGTTTCATATTCATGATCTTCGGAACCGCAGAAAGTAATATTCATATAGTCCAAGTACGAATTATGTTTTATTATTACTTTTGAATTTTAAGTTAACAAAAAATCCAATTTCACCTAGAATATTTCTATATAATCCAACATATTTTTTCATTTAATTTTTAAGGTTAAACATGTAGTACAATATTTCTATATAATCCAACATATTTTTCATTTAATTTTTAAGGTTAAACATGTAGTACAACCTTAGAAGATTAGGTTTATTAGTAATCGTTTTCTTGGGTATATGACTTGAAACTTGTTTGTTTATCGAAGCCGAGTGACAGTAACGATTTCTATATACTTTCATAATTGATGTTCAGCATGCTATATCAAACAATCTAATTTTTTTACTTAATGGATATATAATGGATAGTGTTAAGCCGATCATCGAGAATTGTAACCAAAATGATTGCATTGGCCCCTGCAACTAAAAATGAAAGTTATTGTTGGTGTATGTTGTTTATCATGTTTATGGGTTTTTCTATTTATACGTTTATAAATCAAATCTGCATAAAATACAGGCTAATAAAAACCTTGTTGCAGTAATGATTAAAAACTTGAACTGTCATAAATAATTAAATTATCATAACAAAAAATACATCGCCACTTTTTTTCCAAATTAAATTTAAATATTTTAGCATTAATATTTTTTCTTGTCGAGCATAGTATTTGTTAAAAATGCTAACAATGCAATCAGCATAAACTACTTAGTTAATATTCATGCATAATGTAAGACACTATCTTAAAACAAGTCTAATCAATACTATAATCGTTATCGCGTTGAAAAGCTCTCAGATTTTCCCATATCAGTTAATTTACAGTTGTTTCGCGCAGCTGACCTAAACAGAATGTATTAGGTAAGTAGATCGAGTGATAAAAAGGTCAGCAGAGAGCTAGACAGCATAAAAAATAAGCAAATGGTTGTATTCAAAGAAAAAAGTGAAAATAAAAACTGCAATTATTTTTTACCCTGTGTTTAATAAGACAGAGCAAGAATGCCGGCCGAAAGAAACATTTTGTCAGTGATGTTTTGGCATTCAGTTAAAATAATGGACTAGCAAACTGTTTTTATGTTAAAATACACTTTTCAGAATTGTTTTCAAGACCAAAGTACCTTTGAGTAAAGAGATATGAAAAACGTTTTCATTTCAGACCAAAGGTTTATCGAATTAATAGAACAGCGAGAAAACCCACGTACGTTTTTTTGTGTGGATAATGCGGATTTTGTGCTTTTTGCACATACACAGCGTACTCTTTATTGCAATATTGTATTATAAATGTTAGAAATGGATTATCCTACCATACATATGATGTACTAAATTGTCTGTATACGCATAATAAATAATGAAAATTTCTTCGCTGATTTTTTTTTAAATTTAGAGTTGGTATTATTTAAGCACGCAGTTTTCGTAGAATAAAGGTAAATATTAAAGACAATACTTTACCCGGCACATTTGGAGTATCGACTTTTTCATAATATGAGAGATTAGAAATTGTATACTTATTTATCACTTTATTGTTGCTTACGGTTACTCTAAAATCGCCCTTGTATTAAGGTTTTAAGCTTGAAAAATTATTACTGGCTTGGTTGTGTCACTGAGTCGCCTTTTTGCGATACCGAGACGACCTTATTGCAATGGCGGAGTAAAAACAAAACAACATAAACAACTGTAAAAAAAAATAAAAATAAAAATATCTAAACTGTCGGTACCATAATTTTGTCAAGATTGCTCCCTTTCGTGCACACTCCGCTCTTGGTTTTGCTCAATATTGACCAAACTTTAAGGAAAACGTGCACGAGTTTGCAATGAAACTGAATCGACAAGACGATCTTTTCGCCAAATATCTATTCGACAAATATCAAGTAAAGTTCTTAAGAAAATACAACTGAGTATCGCAAAAAGCGACTCTGTAATACAATCAAGTCAGTTATTGTGCCGAGTAATAATCATTTATGTGTTTATATATAAGTTGTTTTCTTTACAGGAGCAAACAGAGAAGGGGAAATGTGTGCTTCAAAAAATGATACATGCAATGAAACAAGACCGCCAAAGAAATTGCTAAAACGAAACCATCCGGTGTTTATTATAAAAACACATATATTTGAATATTGTCAACTTGTGTTCTTATATCCAATGACATCACTTGCGTTCCCTATTACTGTGTAATATACGTGAACAGACTAGCGTTCCCTATTAATGTGTTATGAACGTATAATTAAGGTGTTAAAATTCATTATGTGCAGTTAAAGTATAGAAAAAGTCGACGTGTTTTAATTGTTTCAGCTAGCGTATGTTTGCTACGGCGCATGCAAAAATTAATACGAAAATACGCGTTTTCTAACATAATTATATTCTACAATGTTCAACATGTTCAAAGGTTTTGGAATTTATTATAATTACTGATAGATAGCTAGACTGTGTTTTTTATATAACAACAGCTTTGTTCAAATAGCACAATTTTGATACCGTAATGATGCAATTTTGTTGCAAGACAATGACATTCAAAAAGGCATCATATACAAAATGCCAGTTTTGTTTTATAAAATTGCACGTTTAAACTTTAACAAAAATAACATTACAGCCATTCCAGGCATTTTTGGTTGAAATATGTCTAGCCATATTAAATTTAAAAATTCGCGGAACGTTTTGGTACCACAGTGAAAGAGACATATTTTCAATTGGAATGCAATATTGTAATATTTCAATACCAGTGACCTTTATGTGTTTTTATTGTCAAAGTTGAAAAAGGTTTGATTTTAATGCTTTGGAGAACAAATTTACTTATATGATCTAAGCTCAATATCTGAAAATATTCTTTCGAGTATGGTCTGTCCTCAATCTGATAACAATCATCCCTGAAAACTGCTAGGCTATTAGGATTTAACAAGTAACTAAAACGTGCTTTATCAATAACTGCCCCGAAAAATCGACCATAGAATCGCAAAGGCACATGATGATCGCCGTTAATGTCGAAGTGTTCATAACGTTGTATTGTATATTGTATCAATGTATACACAGTGATTTAACCCTGGAAAGTGTTTACAATCCGCGTAAGAAATGCTTTTACTAAAGATTTACTTTATGTAGTATTTTATTCATTTTCACTGAAATGTCATCTTCAGATCATTATGCGACCCTTGCAGATAGCGTTACGAATCATGCTTACTGTGTTGACGTTTCTAAAAATAGTTATCGGGGAAAACACTATAGCTAATATACGGTATTTGTGGGCCGTCCTCATACATGTATCTAATATGTTTTACAACTGACTTGAGTGAGATTTGTCTTTCCTTTAAACTCGATGAATTTTAAAAAGGGAAAGAAGTTTCCTTTTTGAGCCGATTTATTTTCATTATCATATTTATGTTTTCACATACCAGTGTAAGAGGGTAGAATAAACGCTTACAAAACTGACCTTATTATTTTTCTTTATTAACAAGAAGGGAGAAACATTTCTTCCTTTATAATTCAACAAAACATCGTTCATGAAATGCATAAAGTCGTTCACATCTGTGAAGCATTCATTCTGTCCTGAAGTGCAGCAAGAAATACATGTATGTCTTTTTCATCATATGATAAAATGCATTTATTTCGTACCTCCCTTCTTCATTTCATGAGAAATGCACAAATTTCAGAACAGCAGTGTCAGTGCAATAGAGGAGCTTTCCTTCCTTTATCACATTCATTTATTTCAAACTATCTCGTCTAACACAATCGAGGAGCATTCATCAATTCAACAAGGGATGAATTCAAATATGCTTATTATTCAAAAGGGAAAATCGTTTCTGCCGTAAGAACACATATAAATACAAAAATGGTATAAGCATCAAAATAGTAACATTCTACCCTTTATCAAATGCATCAATTAAATAAATCATATTTCATACAGGGAGGAACGTTTCGCCGTAAAGCAAGATTATTATTTTTAAAACAATATTTGCAAGTTGACGAAAACATGATGATTAAATACTTGAAAGGTATGTGCTGTACTAGGGTAAGAGAGAACAGTTCCTCCCATAAAATGCATTCACAAATACAGGGTGGAATGTTCCTCCCATTATCAAATGATCTCATTACCAACACGATATCAAGGTCAAAGGAGAAAAATCGTCAGAAGTTAATATCAAATAAACATATTATTCATTTAATGAATATGAATGACAGACAGTAAATACATAAAGCAAATAAATTTCAATGCCCATATGTGTAATTCATAAGTGTTTCCAATAATTCAGGTAGGGATCGGAGTTTGAATACTCAGGCAACAACGCTTATTTGTTGTGTTCTGAAATAGAAAATGTCCCGCAATTGTTCTCAAAACAGGAGTGTTTGCAGTATGTTAAAGACAACGTTCTCAGTCCCGATTTCTTAACAATAACTGCCCATAATGTCATTAAAAAGAACAACCTTTAAGTTCTCATAGAATGCATTTTTTGTTTTTCTACCCACTTCAATCAAACCGAACCTGCAGTACTTGTATATTTGTCGCGTGCAGTTTGCGGTGGCATTCAAAGTTCCTATTTCAAAATGAATGTGGTGAGGTTTTCGGTTTTGAGGAATACTTGTATCTGTCGCATACACAGCTGTTTATTCTGTGGTTTTGAGCTTCTGTGGTGACAATAAAACGGTTAAGAGTAGCCACAACTTTCCAAAAAGACTGAATTTAAGTTGGTCAATAGCCCGTGTCAATATTGAATAGATTACTGTAGAGAATATTTTCTTTTTATTTTAATACTTTTTAAATTAAAAGAGATCAACAATTTTCGAACATTTGTATTATCTTTTTTTCCGAGGTATCATTTTGTTTTAAATTCCTAACGCTTTTTACAGCATTGTTCAATAAAATGTATAGGTACATGACATTGTACGAAAATAGGTGTAGGTATGACAAGTGAACATATTTAATAAAAAATCCTATTTTATTGTTCTGACTCTTTAAAAAAATATAAATAACAACCAACATTTTATGTCAAAATTTGCTCGAAACATTTTGTTTAGTCTTACCGTACAATATTTGCTTTGCGGCAAATACAAATTACGGCAGTATTAGGAAATACATCAAACGGTTATACGGAAAAAGAAAAAGCGGAACTATGGAGAAAACAGATAACGGCAGTACGCTAATAAACAAATGAAACAACAGTTCCGGAAAACCAGATACCAATATTGCGGACGAAAAAAAAAACGACAATAAGGAGAAAACAGCAAACAACAGTACGAAGAAATCTGGAGACGGAAGTATGATTAGAACAGTTCCGGAAAACCAGATACCGACATTGCGGACGAAAAAAAACGACAATAAGGAGAAAACAGCAAACAACAGTACGAAGAAATCTGGAGACGGAAGTATGATTAGAACATAAAGTGTCATTATTGAGAAAACAGATGACAGCAGTACGGAAAAAAAAGATAAGAAAGGCATTACAGAAACCTATGGAATATTATACCAGTATGCAATCTGTAGGTTTGTATTTGTCGAGTTGGGTATGTAAACAATATCACGCGAGACCGAAGGTCGAGCGTGATGTGGTTTATATACGCAACGAGAAATAATTATACAAACATACCGGTATAATGTTCATTTTACTATATACATGTAAATAATGAGATATTTACTAAAAAGTTTTCAGATACATATAGGTTTCGTAAGTGATGCTAACATGCACTTGATCAGTTAATTTACTAGATAACATGATAAAACAATGATTATAGAATAAATGTATGAGAGCGTGTCAGAGAGAAGGTGAGTGAGTATAGAATATTGATAGTGTACGCATATGAGCGTTTGGTGAGCACGTGCGTTCCTGTATGCTATTGTAATGATTTATGAATTTTATAAATTTTTAAATTAATATGATAATAAAAATTATAAGTACTTCGTGTCAAATGCCCATCCGAAGTATAAGAATCTTTGCAGACAGAACGTCGATGAATTATGCCTTGACACTCTATCTTGGAACTTTCACGTCCAGCAAGTGCTTAATTTTATTTTTAAACTCATTTATTTGATCGAATCTGTAGTTTCTGCTAATATACACTTCGTAAAACATGACTATTCGTTGTACTTCAAATAGATTGTTATAATAAGTTTATCATTTTGTACAGTCATTCTTTAGGTCATTGTAGAACAAGGAGGTCTGTGGAAAAAAACATGGAGAAACTATACCGAGTCTCTGGTATGGTAACAAAATCTGTAACACCTTAGAATTATTACACTGCATGTTTTGCAAATGTCATTATTTTCAGCATGCTTTAAAAGTGGCGCTAGTATAAGCTACATTGGCTCCCGTTTTTACTTTGTACCGCGCTGGTTTTTACAAAGGTAAACACAAATACGTGTACAGTACATTATTTATTAATTATTATCCGTTTCTTCGCACACGAAAGGGAAGCATGGCAACATCCTCCTTTCCTACTAAACTGGCGGAAATGCATCAGGTGTAGAAGCAATTTATTTTATCACCAACTGTAACATAAGCACTATTGGCTCATTAACATGTAGCTGCTTTTTGTTCTTAAATGTCGTTTTCTCATTGACCAAGTCAGTCAAAAGTTTTAAAAACAATCTAATGAACACACTTGATCGTAAACCTTTTTCGTCTAATTTTCATTCAGGTAAACTAAACACGTTTTTTGTTACCCGCAAGGGGCGCAAAAATATGTACACGTTTTTATCAAAATTTAAATCAGACATGATTCTAGAACCTTAAAGAAATTCATCTGCATGCCAACTGAAATGTTTGATTCGATTGTGTTGGAATAAACACACTTGGTACATGCAGCCTCTGGATCCAGGCCTCGACTCTGACTCTTAACTTAAAGTCTTATTAAAATGAATGTACGAAAATGTAAATTTCAAAATATAAATAAAAAAAGACAATAAATAATAAATTGTATTAATAGAAAACCGTCTTAAGCTTTGGAACCCGTTTGTAAATAAACATCTGAAGTTTGCAATAATAAAAATAAAATGAGCCAAGTCATGGGAAAATGGGTCTTATATTGCTGAAAAAGTGTAGATCTACATCAGCCGCCGCCTCTCCGACAACTCCTTATAAAACGGGATAGAAGAACTAAAATAATAAAATCTTTAAACGCATATTGGGCCTACAAGAGAAGTAAATATACTTATACAAGAAATTATAATAATACATTTTCTTCAAAGGAAAACAACTTAAATATGACCCACTTGGTTTTCTCCAGTCTTCTTTGGCGTCCGGTAACGGCCCGGTGCGGAAATACTCATTCGTCAAGCAACGGACGGCATCGGAAGCGTGCGCATAACTGCGCTTCGGTTCGCATGTTTAAGTTCCTATTTGCTAACGGAAAGAACACAGAATTTTTGCGCGACCCAACGCATTTTAGCGAGAGACAGTAACCGTTCGACACCATTCGTCAATTATTAGCAATTAATAGTTCCACTACGTTTGCCTTTCGTGTAATTTCAAATTATGTAATAAATTTTCAACATGTTTCGTTCAATATTCGCAAGTATTGACAAATTTACCCGATTCGCCTTGCTTTGTTGAATGGATTTGACTTTGTGTGAGTAGGCCTTTAGTACTTATCACCATGTAGACAAGCAGCTTTAATATTGATCTACTCAGTACATGTTAATTACTTTATATTACTTTTGACAGAAATGCACTAGTCTATATGTTGCTCAATCTTACATTTATTATGGTTTAATCATGGGCAAAAATTGTTCAGCACAAAACATAACTAGCTATTAATTTCTTAATTTACAATGAAGGCTTGGGGTAAACAGTAACTCGTATACACTGGACACGATGCATCGCCAAGAGAAGGAAATGTTAAACGCAATGGCTATTGGGAGCCGCCGAGAACGAGGATTGTTAATGGCACCGCCTGTTGTTTTTTCTGTACACGTTTTATATTAAGCGCCGCAGATAAAGTAAAAGACGTCCTCTAACAAAAAGGAAGACATAATGATACTATTAAATGCAAGGGAAAACTCGTAAGAAAATTCCTAATAATAAGTCAGACAAACAAAGTATATATATGTATATATATATATATATATATATATATATATATATATACTTTGTTTGTCTGACTTATTATTAGGAATTTTCTTACGAGTTTTCCCATGTACAGCACTCTTGGCTAGGCGATGTCGCCGTGTCTGGTGCTTAGATCTGTTCCTTTATGTCTGAAGGTTTGTTCGTTGGTTACTTATCTCACCCATATGTATCTTACTTCCACGAACATGAATCCTTTCGGGGATCCCTTAATTCGAAAGTTAGCTGTTTGAATTGAATTATCTCCCCTTAACATAATATATATCTTCAATTCAGTGTATCGAAAGATCCAGATGACTTTCATTGTGTGTGTGTCTCTGTCTATAGCACTAGTGTGCATAAAAACTCCAAAAATAAAAAGGAGGAAGCACGATGCTAATAGATGTGTATATGTAATTGTCCTACATGTTTGTATATGTATAAAAATAAGTGTATGTAAATGTCTAGGCAGTCAGAGGGTCATTTGTGGATAGTTATGGTTTATATGCGTTGCCGGAAAATTTCTCTATTGAGAACTTGGATGGCACGTCTATAACCATGTACAGCACTCTTGGCTAGGCGATGTCGCCGTGTCTGGTGCTTAGATCTGTTCCTTTATGTCTGAAGGTTTGTTCGTTAGTTACTTATCTCACCCATATGTATCTTACTTCCACGAACATGAATCCTTTCGGGGATCCCTTAATTCGAAAGTTAGCTGTTTGAATTGAATTATCTCCCCTTAACATAACATATATCTTCAATTCAGTGTATCGAAAGATCCAGATGACTTTCATTGTGTGTGTGTCTCTGTCTATAGCACTAGTGTGCATAAAAACTCCAAAAATAAAAAGGAGGAAGCACGATGCTAATAGATGTGTATATGTAATTGTCCTACATGTTTGTATATGTATAAAAATAAGTGTATGTAAATGTCTAGGCAGTCAGAGGGTCATTTGTGGATAGTTATGGTTTATATGCGTTGCCGGAAAATTTCTCTATTGAGAACTTGGATGGCACGTCTATAACCATGTACAGCACTCTTGGCTAGGCGATGTCGCCGTGTCTGGTGCTTAGATCTGTTCCTTTATGTCTGAAGGTTTGTTCGTTGGTTACTTATCTCACCCATATGTATCTTACTTCCACGAACATGAATCCTTTCGGGGATCCCTTAATTCGTAAGTTAGCTGTTTGAATTGAATTATCTCCCCTTAACATAATATATATCTTCAATTCAGTGTATCGAAAGATCCAGATGACTTTCATTGTGTGTGTGTCTCTGTCTATAGCACTAGTGTGCATAAAAACTCCAAAAATAAAAAGGAGGAAGCACGATGCTAATAGATGTGTATATGTAATTGTCCTACATGTTTGTATATGTATAAAAATAAGTGTATGTAAATGTCTAGGCAGTCAGAGGGTCATTTGTGGATAGTTATGGTTTATATGCGTTGCCGGAAAATTTCTCTATTGAGAACTTGGATGGCACGTCTATAACCATGTACAGCACTCTTGGCTAGGCGATGTCGCCGTGTCTGGTGCTTAGATCTGTTCCTTTATGTCTGAAGGTTTGTTCGTTGGTTACTTATCTCACCCATATGTATCTTACTTCCACGAACATGAATCCTTTCGGGGATCCCTTAATTCGAAAGTTAGCTGTTTGAATTGAATTATCTCCCCTTAACATAATATATATCTTCAATTCAGTGTATCGAAAGATCCAGATGACTTTCATTGTGTGTGTGTCTCTGTCTATAGCACTAGTGTGCATAAAAACTCCAAAAATAAAAAGGAGGAAGCACGATGCTAATAGATGTGTATATGTAATTGTCCTACATGTTTGTATATGTATAAAAATAAGTGTATGTAAATGTCTAGGCAGTCAGAGGGTCATTTGTGGATAGTTATGGTTTATATGCGTTGCCGGAAAATTTCTCTATTGAGAACTTGGATGGCACGTCTATAACCATGTACAGCACTCTTGGCTAGGCGATGTCGCCGTGTCTGGTGCTTAGATCTGTTCCTTTATGTCTGAAGGTTTGTTCGTTGGTTACTTATCTCACCCATATGTATCTTACTTCCACGAACATGAATCCTTTCGGGGATCCCTTAATTCGAAAGTTAGCTGTTTGAATTGAATTATCTCCCCTTAACATAATATATATCTTCAATTCAGTGTATCGAAAGATCCAGATGACTTTCATTGTGTGTGTGTCTCTGTCTATAGCACTAGTGTGCATAAAAACTCCAAAAATAAAAAGGAGGAAGCACGATGCTAATAGATGTGTATATGTAATTGTCCTACATGTTTGTATATGTATAAAAATAAGTGTATGTAAATGTCTAGGCAGTCAGAGGGTCATTTGTGGATAGTTATGGTTTATATGCGTTGCCGGAAAATTTCTCTATTGAGAACTTGGATGGCACGTCTATAACCATGTACAGCACTCTTGGCTAGGCGATGTCGCCGTGTCTGGTGCTTAGATCTGTTCCTTTATGTCTGAAGGTTTGTTCGTTGGTTACTTATCTCACCCATATGTATCTTACTTCCACGAACATGAATCCTTTCGGGGATCCCTTAATTCGAAAGTTAGCTGTTTGAATTGAATTATCTCCCCTTAACATAATATATATCTTCAATTCAGTGTATCGAAAGATCCAGATGACTTTCATTGTGTGTGTGTCTCTGTCTATAGCACTAGTGTGCATAAAAACTCCAAAAATAAAAAGGAGGAAGCACGATGCTAATAGATGTGTATATGTAATTGTCCTACATGTTTGTATATGTATAAAAATAAGTGTATGTAAATGTCTAGGCAGTCAGAGGGTCATTTGTGGATAGTTATGGTTTATATGCGTTGCCGGAAAATTTCTCTATTGAGAACTTGGATGGCACGTCTATAACCATGTACAGCACTCTTGGCTAGGCGATGTCGCCGTGTCTGGTGCTTAGATCTGTTCCTTTATGTCTGAAGGTTTGTTCGTTGGTTACTTATCTCACCCATATGTATATATATATATATATATATATATATATATATATATATATATTGCAATAGGTACATGTAAAATGTCAACAGAATGAAAACATGTTAAGTTTCAAAACATCAAAACATTTCTAGAGATTACAAAACAAATATTAGTTTAAAATTCATTAAAAGTAGTTGCAAAATATTTATCAAAGCCCAAACACTTTTTATTAATAATAATGATTCATAAGTAAAACCGGAAATAAGAAAGTCGAAAACTTGTTAGATACTAAATTAATAACTTCAGAATAATTCACCTATTATTTTACACAACTTGTCAGGTGTCCGAATGATATATAGGCAAGTTTTACAAACGAATGCATTTTCTCTGCAAAGTCAACATTTTCTTCTGTATTCCATTCTATCGATAATTATTACAAAAACTCATGATATAAGATGCTTCGATAAGTAGTGCCATATGTAAATATGTGGCATTGATTTTATTCATCTGTTGACGTTTGTTGTTTTTGTTTGTTGTTTTCAGGAGCATTAAGAATTCTTCATCAGGCACTGAGTTCTTCTCTTAAGATCTGACTTTAAGAAGAAATCCTTCTAGATTAAGATACAAAGACCAAAACAAAATACGTCTATTCATTACTCTGAATAAAATTCAATAGTTTACTAATTAACAAATAAAATCAAAATTTAAAAAGTGGCAAAATGATAAACAATTATTTCTTCACATAACTGTACGGTGCGACCTGAAGTTAATAAGAAATCAATTAAAGCTGCAACAACTGTTGAAGCATTACAGTGTGCATCATTTTACATAGCGCGTGACATCGAAAATTTTAAAATTGATAAAAAAACTTCAAAAGCCACCGAAACGAAAAATTAAGATTATTACGTCTGTTTTGTTCCATAGCTGTTTTATCATAATTTGAAAATTTCAATTACATGCGCATGAGTGTATAAGTATGTACATTTACATAATAACACAAGTAAAAATGTTTCTTATTACCATTTGTTAAAGTGTACATAATATATTATGTGGAAAAAACAACAACAAAGGACCATAGTTCTTTCAAAAATGATCAAATCACAAAACCCGGAAAAATGCGGAAATCCCTTAAAAAATGTAGAATGAGTTGCGCACAGAATAATTACATATGTGAAAAAAACAAAGGGCCAGAACTAGGGCAAAAAATGACAAAATCACAAAACCCCGAAAAATGTGCCAGGGCACTTCATGACAATACTTCTTTGAAAGTTTGGTTGAAATCCGTTTAGAATGTGGAATGAGTTGCGCACAGAATAATAACATATGTGAAAAAGGGACATAACTTGGTCAAAAATAACTAAATCACAAAACCCCGACAATATGCGCCAGGGCACTTCATGACAAATACTTCTGTGAAAGTTTAGTTGAAATCCGTTGGGAAATGTAGGAGGAGTTACACACAGAAGAAATTGTTTACGCCCGCCCGCCCGCCCAACCGTTCGCCCGCCGACGTACCCCAATCTATTAACCAGGATTTTTCATTCGGAAAACATGGTTAACAATATCTCTACATGTAAACATTGATATCTCAATTATTCGACTCCAAGTATAGACCCATTTTTACAAAACTGATTTTTTGTATAGATGTCTGCCCTTTACATCTCAAACAGCTAGGATCAAAACTGTGGTGGAAATCGCACTGTGTTAAATTCCCATTTTTTCACTGCCATGTTCATTTGTCGTTATAAAACATACATGGTCTCTAAAATTGAAAATATTCCACAAATAAAACTTTAAACTTACTATTCTTTATGCCCTCTACATGTTGATTTAAAGATAAACTGACACATGCTTAGTTTCCAACAAAATACTTTCCAATTTATGTGATTACCAATATCTCATATAAATAAATCGATTTCATGCACAAAAAACGCCGTTAATTAACATTTACATCCACAAATTCAGCGCTCCAAAAATCACTAGAATTACGGACTGGGCGGAGCTTAATATCGATGACGTCATTGGATCTTTCGCGCTTATGAACGATAGTGTAAATAGTACACTTATTTGGCTAAATTTACAGTGATTTGATGATGAATTTTAAGACAATGGATATTTTTGCTGTGATCGATTGTAAAAAAACAATCAAACCAAAACGATATTAGCTTCTTTAGATACTCGAAGGAGAATACAGAAAATTTCGGTTGAAATATGAAAAAGGAAAGGGCTGTACGCTAAGACCTATTGTCCCGGTAAAGGTTCATATATCTGCAAACACGATTAATATCGGAATTGTTTTGTTTTAAATCTAATTAATAATAATAATAATAAATGCCAATTAGTTTTCGTAAATATTTTCAATCCGACGCGTTGTATACTAAATTACATTAGATACATGGGAAATGTAAATACGTCGCCAAAACGTAAGTAAGTTTTGCCACAACAAGACCTGTACTGAAGACAAAAAGAGCCGAGAAGATTTTTTACATTACTTAAATCAATTATTTTATAATTTGGTAACAACAATAGCTTGGACTTAAATATAATAAATATATTAAATACCATCGGTGAGTATGACGTGAAGGCTTATTCGTGTGTAAAATGTTTCCGGAAATATGTACAGTAATACTTGTTTACACATCTTCTATGAATTTCTACGGGATTTTGCAAATATCTTATCTCGTAGTACTTGTCCAACAAAAAAACAGACTGGCATTGCAGTATTTACTATTGAGTTTACTCTTCTTATTTTCTGGAGTGGGATCAAGAAGGTACAATCAGTACCAATTATTTCGTTAAAAATTCGCCGGAAAACGGCTATGTAATTCATGTCACTAAATTTAATATAATTATAAATAAAATCTTGCGATAATATTGGTATACAAAACTTTACATACTTTCATAAAATTGATATACATGACACGTGTCTGAATACTTCCTGCTTCCCGCGGCTGTAGAGTGCGCGGCATATATCACAAGTCGTTTGATCACCGGATGCACTGATTAAATCAGTGATTTGGGGACTGGCAATGTATATCATGTAATACTAAAGCCTGGCCGGCAGAGGCCCCAGAAAGTTAGCGGCATAGATCACACGCGTGTCACCGAACCAGTAAAACAGAACAGGGACAAGTACCTTGCGCTTTTATGGATAATCAATTAACATTATTTGTCTTGATTAGAGCAAATTTATACAAAATGCTTTCTCTACATCTCTACTTTGTGGCTGTGCGCGAAGGATTAACGAGTATTTCTAAAATGCGTATTCTTAATACGCCTTTTTACTAAAACAATAAAGAGACTGTTCGAGTTCTGTATCGTTGTCATTTAAAACCAGATTTAGGATAGCAACACATTTTGATATTTGTGTATAAATCGCCTATTTGCTAAGCGCATAATTATTAATATTCTAGTCCGTATAGCCATAGGCGGATACAAAAGGGGAAGTGACGGTGTTACCCTATATTTAATAGGCATATCTTCGGGTGTTTTTTTAATGTATTCTAAATATTCTATGCAGATCGCTGTATAATAAGCAAAGACGGATGTATTTACTTAACAGAATGAAAAAAGTATATTATTTTTATTACTCAACCCCAAAACAACTGTTTTAGCGAACGCATTAACTAAGAACCATCCCCGCAAGGATATATCGACGAAACGGTTTTAGTTAATTCTCGCATGATCAGCATGCATAAATGCTAAATGAAGTTAAATATAATTTGATCGTACATCTACATTTTATTGCATGTCCAATTTAAAATGTTTGTACTATTATCCGCCGAAATGTCTACATGGGATATATGGTTTCCGTAGCTGTGATTTACAGATCTATATTGAATCGTCATAATCGGACTACTTGTGTTTTGGAAAAATTGGATCCGAACCACGATAAGTATCTAAACATGTGGCATTATATTGGACATGCACAACTCGTGCAAATATAATGCGAATCAGTATTATGTCCCCCGTTAATACTATTAGCCTATAAATCTTACGTGCTTGTACAAAGACGCTATTAAAACGTTTCAAACGCCGATCGAAAAAGGCAGCAGCATCAGAGTTGATATTAGTGTTTGCAAAAATTATGTGGAAATGCAAAATTCATATATTAGCAAAGTTGCGGACACAGGATAACGTTATTGTCACATATATTGATGTTTTAATATACGCGACAGATACCCATTATAGCGAACTGCGATCCAATGACGTCATCGGTAAACACAAGTTGTTCCCCTTCGATTTTTCGTACCGTGAAATGCGCACACGAATTTTACCGAATTAATTCAACCAGTTCTCGTGTAAATTGTATCATTTGATCATAAAACGATTTTCTTTATATTCAGAATAACATATTTAGTAAATTTAGTACAAAATTTACAAAAGTTAGTATTCATTTGTCAGTGTATCTTTAAGGTAAGACCTGTGTAATGAATACCTATATCCAGAAGAGTATCCAAGGGAGGTAACTATAGTTGTAAATTAGGGTAGATTTCTGTCATGCAAGAAGACCAGGGTTCAAATCCCACTGGAAGCTATTTTTTTTTTGTAAGCCTAGAGCTTAAATAATTGGCATATTTCTTTTTTCCCGTGTAATTCTGTCATTGAATATAAAATTCTCATGATTTAAACTAAAATAAGCAAAATAATCAAGATTAAAGGGGTTTTCGCTATCAGAATAGTGTTTATTCAAGTCATCAATTTGAAAATTTCTAAAACTGGACGGTAAACTTCTCTGAAATTTTGTTTAAATTTTGTTTAAGGTATATAGTTAAAAATGGTAAAGTTTGGTATATTGCACCAATCAGGATTTTGCACAATTTTTATTAATTTAGTCTTGTGAAATATAAAAAATGCATTTTTAAAATTTATTTGGTCAAAAAATGTCATTTTAAGATAAATTCTGTATTTATATATTATATCTTAAATTGGTTTAGAAAAAAATATAACATATTTTGGATTAACTGTAAAAAATTAGGGTTGAATTTATCAATAACAAAAAATTTTGTCACCGATTAAAGAATTTGGATACTTTCACGTTTTTTCTCACTTTTTTAAATAAAAAAAGCTAAAAATCTCAAAAACTACACGGTGAAAATCATTAAAAGTTTGCATACCAGTCAGTGGTATGAAGCAGTTGATGAAAATATAATCAGATGTTGGATTCTTAATAGTGCCTATTACACAGGTCTTACCTAAAATGTGATAACCAATGAAAGCGTATCTTTTATTATACAAATACATACTAATGTTGAGGTCGATATGTAGTTTTGCGGACCTGGGTAGTGTGATATCGACCGAGGACGAACACTAGTATTTACTTGTTATATCATATACCCTATGAATTTAAGGCATGCTGTGCTACTGCTGCTGGTGATGATGATGTTGATTGATGATTGATGATTGATGATGATGATGATGATGATGATGATGATGGCAAAGGTAGTTATTAATTCCCGTGGTAGTTATCACTTTTTTGGACTCGCGAGTACGGAGCTCTCGACAAATCATAATGCTTTAAATTCATAGGGTATATGATATAAATCGATAAACTACAGTCATATAGACTTTTAGCGGTGTAACATAAAACTGTTGACATGTGTGGAGGTTTTTATTTTTTTATATAAAAAAACGAACAAGTTTCTTAAAAATTATCACATATATTGATTCTAATTGGAAAAAACTTTTCAGGTATGTAATTTTTTACAGATAGAAGAAGAATTTTATTATGCAAATAAATCTGACAAGATCCATAGCATAGCAGAATTAACAACAAAACATGTGTAATAACTTACTGGTACAACAAGATGATATATATGGTATAATAATTGTAAATATAAGTATTCAATTATATAATAATTAAACAACTATATGACACTTATTTATAATGCAATAAATAAATAGTATTTCATTAAGACAATATTTAATATTCTTTAATTTACTTTAAGCAGATATTTCATGCGGGAGAGACTGAGTATTAGGAAAAAACACATTAGCCATTTACTAATCTCCGTCTAACTACAAAAGCCTTAAAAGTAAAAGTGGCAAGGTTTTTTATTTCGACTGGATTTACGCTGTTTATCAATTGTATAAATTTGACGAAACTTGGATGACGCAGGTAGTAATTGTTTATATATTTTTTTCTAATATCTTTATAATTTTACATTGAATAACAAAATGATAATCGTCTTCTAAAACCCCGCATTTGATACATTTACGTTCAATATACATGTGTTAAGGAACACTTTCCGGTCTATGCCACCTTCCGGTTTCCACAGCTAACCTGTGTGAAGACAAACGTAATCTAGATAATGCGTTTCTGTATTTCTTTATATTTACTAAGTTGAGGTACTCACTATAATTAAAATTGAAATGGTTTTGTAAAACATTGACCTGGATGAATCATGTATAGTTACATTCTTTTTTTTTGAAAAATTATCTCGCAATATAAATTATATGGTTTAGAAAACGATTTGAAGCCGTCAAAAGTTGTGACACGGATTTTTGTCGCTAAAATATAGACATAGAAGGAAAATATTCCGCACTGATTTGAGTGCTAACTGGGTTGTGCGTGAAGGCGGATATCGTGTATATAGAAAAACCTTTGTTACGCACAATTAGTTGGGCCAACATTGACATTAATGCTAAGCTTGTGTATTCACATAAAGTCCTTCGTCTGTATATGACAGACTGTTTTACATGTATATACGTTATTAAAGCCCCAATAAACTTGCAAAAACTTTTTTTTATTGTGAAAATTACTTAACCACGTTGATCCTTTTCAAAAGAAAGTATAAATGACCAAATATTTATGTCCTCAAATAATCCCCAATCATTGAGACCCGGTCGGAACAGTATTTTTGTAGCCCACAAAATTACTAACCAATGTTTACAATCACTCGGCGAAAAGTTATCGGTTTTTTCCGTAAGTGGTCCGTAAGAACGCGGTGACGTCATTCTGTATAATGAGCAACCTTCGCCTGCCGAGAGTTGCCGAAAATCAGCTCGGAAAGATTCGCTTTTTGTTTTGTAAACAAAATAAACGATCCGAAAAACGTCCAAAACATGCTCTTTTCTTATTGTAAGGTTTATTTTTTTTGTGTTATTATGCATACAGGTGAAATCTAAAATGTTTAGGTTAATAAAAAATATGCTGTTTGGCAAGTTTATTGTGGCTTTAAATAATGTGTTTGTACAGGTACAACAAGATATGCGAATTATCGGAAGATCAGGAACACTCATCACATATACTTTCTTTAATTTTGTAAATTGAGTGTATGCAACTATGGCTCTCCCTGTGGGATATAAGATGTTCCTGCGTGGACGGTCCGACTGTAAGGAACTATTTCTATCCCTGAAAATACCAGATACTAATTTTATTGCAACGTATATTATATATTTCACAAAGAAAATAAAGCACCGGCAATTGTCAAAAAACGAGCTGATTTGTCAATTGCAGATAATCGTATATTTGTTTTTAATTTTACAGAGGAAAAATATAAAGAATAAATATAAGCAAAACATATTGAGTGGTATCATCATATCAAGTCATTTAAAATTCAGGTAAGCTGTAAATGTTCACATCGGCAAACGCTAAAACGCTCCTACACAGACACCTTCGGATAAACCGAAATCAGTGGTAAGTATTAACACTGTGGCGTTATATGTAAACAATGAAATTTAAAGAATTATAATTCAGTTTGTGAATGAAATACATCTATTGTAGTATGTTGTAGTATGTTAGATCATTTCTTTAAATACTTATTTGCATAATCAACATAAGTTTAGACAATTTGAAATATTTTTTCTACGCTGTCCTCGAGAAATTATTTGTTACGTATAGTGATAATTTGGAAATCAAGTATTTTGTGCACGTTGACCAAATAAAATAAACAGGAGAACATTCTTGTTCTTCGTCCTTGTCGTAGTTCAATATATTCTAGAGTCATCTTTATCTATGGATTTAACGTTATGACGTTTGGGGATCTGGTCCGATCCTTGTTTGACTATGTGCAATTTGTAAAAAATGCAAGCGCAACGTGGCGACGGTCAACGTAAAATGTATCTGCGTTCTAAGAAAGGTACTTTTATAAAGTAAACACAATTATATTTTTTCTAGCCACATTCACAACCAAGCAACAGAACACTTAATCAGAATTATTGCTAAATATTATAATAAGTGTTAAATGTATTCGCTTTTTTGTTAAATATTATATATCTATAACTATTACAGTATTAACAAATATTGCTAACCTTAGCTGCAATTTCGTTTTCGGAAAGTAAGGATGCGTAATCATTCAACTCTACATCCTGTTTTTCGTTTCTGTTTGTTCGATCTTCAGCCTGATGCTCTTTAACACATAAAACATCCAAACATGAAATTCGCTTATGTTAACATATATAGGCAACACGCCAAACACATCGATTTTAAGTACATGTATAATGTAAACAGTTTAAATAAAGGTTATATAACTAATGACACAAAAACAACCGTTGTAAAAAAATAAACGGATTTAATATACCGAAATTCAATGTGCCTAACAAGAATTCCAACAGACCATGAGTCCTGGAAGTCTGTACACAAAATTAAATTGCACAAACAGCTAGAACCACAAATGACCAAATAACCACAAGACAGTATGTTTTATACCTTATTTTTAAACTTAAATAAAAGAAGGTGTGATGCGGGGTTGGTTGCATATTAAACAGTTATAATTGGAAAAGTTCTCTAGATTTAGTTCATAGACTTAATACATGTAAATTTAACTTAATCAAAAGATTGTATTGAAATTTCGCTGTTTTATATTCATGATATTCCTTGAATGGAACACACGTTATTTCTTGTTATAAAGATTAAGATACAGACTATAATAATTATATTGTTTCTTACCTATCACGTTCCAACGCCAACGTCCTGATACTCTTATTTAAAAAAAAAAGAAAGTTATCGTTAATTGAACAGAATATGAAAAATGATACATGTAAGATGTGTATAGAACAAGAACCGTGTACCCGTTTGTTAGGTAATCATTTTCAAATAACTCAGAACTATATTAAACTATTTCGAAATAACTCTGTGTTAACAAACTTACAAAGCCAGTATAATACTGTTAATTTCCTTGATAATATTGGTATTATTTAATTAACATTTATTTGTGCTTGATATAAATAATTCGAACAAGTAGAATAATTAAATTAATCTGGTGGTTATAAAAAGGTGAAATATGCATAAGATGTTTTAGCTTAAGTAACAATAACGCAAGCAGTAATTAGTTATTGATTGGTTACGTATATGCCATGCAAATAATAAAAAAAACTTCAGTAATAAGTAAGGTTCCAACGTTTACAAAATTTTGAAAACGTTTACTCGGACCATGGAAAACGAAACGATCCCGTTTAAACGTTGTTTATATCATACAGACCTGCAAGCATTGTGTCAAGAGTCACGGAACCTTGTCTAACAAGAGTGCAATGATGGCCCTAAATCGCTCACCTGAGTACAAAAGTACTCTCAGTTTTACCCCAGGGCCAACATTTAAATAATGCTGGTAAAGGGTCTCTTCACAATACTCAACACGAAATATCTAAGGTCTAGTCGAATGAGATTCAGAGAAAAATGATTATTTATGTTTTCCAATATAAATCAATGTAAAGTAAGAGAACCCTGCGGCGTCGCCATTTTTTTGCCTAGGGGAGATAATTTGAACAAACTTGGTAGATATCCACTAGACAATGCTACATACCAAATATCTAAGCTTAATGCATTGAGGTTTCCAGTAGGAAGATTTTTAAAGTTTTCCTTTTTTACATATTAAGGGCCCACAGGACGGGGCCAGTTTTGATCACAGGGCCAACATTTAAACAATGTGGGTAAAGGGTCTCTTCACAATACTCAACACCAAATATCATAGGTCTAGTCCTATTAGTTTCGGAGAAAAATGATTTTTCATGTTTTTCCTATATAACTATATGTAAACGAAGAGAACCATATGCGTGTCAGATTTTTGCCCAGGGGACATAATTTGAACACATTTAGTAGACATCCATTAGACAATGCTACTTACCAAATATCTAAGCTCTACGCTTGTGGTTTGTGAGAAGAAGATTTTAAAAGATTTCCTAAATAAGTCTATGTAAAATGAAGTGAACCCTGGGGCGGGGCCAATTTTGACCCCAGGGAAATAATTTGAACAATCTTTGTAGAGTTCCACTAGAGGGTGCTAAATGCCAAATATCTAAGCTCTAGGCCTTGTGTTTTCAGACAAGAAGATTTTTAAAGTTTTTCCTATATAAGTCTTTGCAAAATGAAGTGACCCCTGGGGCGGGGCCAATTTTGACCCCAGGGAAATAATCTGAACAATCTTTGTAGAGTTCGACTAGAGGGTGCTAAATGCCAAATATCTAAGAAGATTTTTAAAGTTTTTCCTTTAGATTGCCATGGCAACCAGAGTTCTGCATGGAAGTGATTTATTTGAACAAATGTGGAAGAGCTTCATGCAAGGAACATCCGTGGCAAGTTTCATCAACTTTGGCCTAGGGGTTTAAGAGGAGATGTTGTTTAAAGCAAAAGTTGACGACGCACGACGCACAACGCACGACGGACACAAAAAGCTCACCATGGGCTCAGGTAAGCTAATAAGAATTGCAACTCCATTATAACGCGATGTACATGGTTCATTACAACACATTTCTATCTTATTGGATCAATTAACTTTCGCGGGAAATCTGTTAATTTTCTACATTCATCGACATAACAGCGACATCTCGGAAACCCATTACAATGCAAGCATTTTCTTATATAAAGCTTTCAAATAACAATATCTAGGTACTGTACATCTAGTGCGAAGTGCGACAATACGAGACCTGTTTCCCGATACCGTTGTAATACGTGTTTTTATCCCTGCCATACAATCTCCGAATATCAGAACGAGGCACGCACTGCTTGGCAGCGCTATTACACATTAGATTATAGCGCAATTCCGAGATATTTGACAAGTTTTACTAAATTATTCTACTCTCAAAATACTTAAAAAAACGATGATATCGCCCTCGCTGATCTTACTAGAGGAACCGTTTATTTGAAACTGTTTATTTGGATGTTTTCAATCCGAAGCATGAAATTATATAGCACCTGGGTATGGATGATGCGACACAAATTAACAGGATGTTTATTCTAACCAGACAACTGCATGTTACTGAATCTTGCCAAAAGGAGTTGACACATACGTTTATCAGTTGCACATTTACTGCCTTTCAGTTTTCTTAAAGAATAAACTTGAAATTGAGATAAGAAATGTTTTCAAAGAAATGAACAAAGCAGCGCATTTCGATTTTATTTAAAGAAAATAACAACCTGGAAACACTCGTTTCTTGCCGTAGATTGAAAATGTGCCATTCATTAATTGTATTTTTTGAGTTTGATTGTTTGATAAACTTCATAAGCACAAGAAATATATGGCGGCTCCTAATGTCTGCCATTTTTATACTCATTTTAATTTAAGTGACAAACAAAACGATCGAGTTACATTTTTCTACTAAGGCCTGGTTAGTGTATACAATGTATCCAGCTGTGATTACACAATGCATATTGAAATTGGCACATCTAAAATAACAATTTCACCATCACTGATTTCCAATTATCAACTATCTGTAACGCTCATTTCCATTGCTGTTTCAATGTTTCCAAATACATATGTCAATGGTTTTTTATTGTTTAAAATTTGCATTTACTTCTTCTTCTTCTTCTTCTTCCATTACTGAACAAAATCTCCTCTGGAGCATTGTCGTTCATTGTAAAAGGTAAAAGTCTCTATGCAGTGCAAGATACTCACACGGTGATAGATAAAAACAGTTCATTTGGTTAAAAAACAATTTACTTGGTTCTATGGTTTTGATGTGAGCCAACTCTTGAAAGCCTCAACACTATTGACCTCGGTGAGCTGAACTGGGAGCTGGTTCCAAAGTCTGACAGCGGAGGGAAAGAATGAGAACCGGTATACATCTGTTCTACAGTAAGGTAGCAGGTATTTCTGGGTAGTGCCTCGTGTGGGTATGCTGGAGGTTATTGGGGTGAGAAACTTTTCTGCTGGGATGTCGATAAGATTATGGACCACTCTTGTACATTGTCACTAGCTTTGCATTTGAGCGACGCTGTTCTAGGGATTGCCAGTCTAGTGACGCGATCATCTGGCTAGTGCTGCTTGTGGTGTGGTAATCACCCTTGACAAATCTAGCTGCACGGCGCTGGATTGCCTCAAGCTCTGCGATGTTTGTAGCCGTGTAGGGATCCCAGACAGGACAGGCATACTCCATGATTGGCCTGACAAGGGTTTGGTAACACTGGGCCTTGATGCTCTGTGGGCAACTTGTCAGGTTTCTGCGGAGGAAGGCAAGACTGTTGTTGGCCTTTTTTGCAGTGACGGAGACATGGGTATTCCACAAAAGTTTCTTTACTTGTAAACTTATAGTCTATTAGACATTACACAGATTTTGCAGTCAGGTCTCAATTGCAACCAGCGAATACATCAACTTTAATGCAGCCTTAATTTACGGTTAACTAATAATTCCAATTCTTAGGTTAAAAAGAAAAGCAAAGAAAGGTTCTTCGGTTGTCAATCGGAATATTTCATAATTGGTACGAGGGCTGGCCGGAAATTTCATAGACAAGGCTACCAAATAATTATTAACAGTCATAACAATATAATGTTTTGATATTTGCTTAAAAATGTATTTGCTATATATATTTCTAAACATGATAACACTAATATTCGCCCATCACCATGGTAACATGATCGACAGTTCACGGAGCACTTTGATTCTATTACAAAAGCTACTCGAATGAAAAGTTTATAAAAAGTGCAATTTTATCACAAACGCGTTTTTATTGACGTGACGTCATATGATATCATTGCAAGACATTTGAAGAAAATCATGATTGCTTACCTTCATAAATAAGTTGTTAGCAAATGTTAGACACACTGAAGGTGCGTAACATTTGTGTTGCAAAAACTTCATTTTCACGGACGGAGCAACGGCGTGTTGTAAAATTGTGTCAACGCTAAATATGACACCAACTGAGACTTGAAAGTTGATTTTAAAAAAAAAAACGTGACCGGAAATTATTCAAGGCAACTCATGTTTAAATGAGACAACATATTTGGAAGCGGGGATGACAACGTATTGGATGAGAAATAGACCGGACAAAATCGTTTACTGGCAAATTGTCAACCGATATTAGAAAATCGTAAACATCGCTCCGGCGCTATTTCAAGAAGAAGGCACAACACGACGTTCATTTGACGCTTATGATGTTGTCAAAGTTCTGTATTTTTCTATCACATGTCTTGTTATCGAGAACGTACTGTACTCAACTTAAATCCTACAATAAGTGCAATATATTCTCTTTTCTTATTTATGGAATGGAGTAAATAAAACTTTTACCTTTTAAAATAATGTGTACTACAATGTATACACGTTATGAATAGCGTATACTGTACTTACCTCATTACTATCCAAATTATAAAAACACATAAGGCGATACAACAAACAGAACCGACTCCAACTCCCACGATGATATGTACATGTATACTATCTTCCAATATGGATAATCCTGTCCTGCCGTTATCTAAAATACAAATGTATATATAAATAAATTAATAAATAAAGCTCATGTTACCTTCAACAGAGCAGCTGCAGCAGTAGTCTAATAAAAAGTGTCTTATAAGTACCTTCCTGATATGCGTATTTCACTTTTTTCTCGTATTACTTATGTTTAGGACATCTGATTCATAGTTTTGTTTTATAACACCCAGTAATGGTGGCATAGTTTTCCTGCGAAATAGCTGGGTAACATAAACCTGATAAAATAAAGTATTCTGAAGAGATTGTTAAAACAAATTAAGGTACAGAACACTTTTCGTTCTTAATAGAAATCTTGAGTTTGATTTACAATTGAATAAAACTGTCTTCCGAAATATCTGTAATTCTGCGAATGAAGATTTTGTTGTTGAAATATAATTATTAAGGAAGTAAAGAAAACATAGAAATTGTTTTTATTAGTTCGTTTTTACAGAATCACTTAAATTTGTTACATAGATCAGTCTTATCGCATACTGTTTATTTTTTAATTTTAAATGATAGAATCTGGCCCTTGCTTACATTAACTATTTTGTCCCGACTTGTGTAATCGAGCGCATGCCTCCTCAATTATTCATACACAAACTAAGCCTTTGAAAACTGTTTCAATGCATGCGAGTAAATTTATCATCAAAGGATATGAAAGTAAGCATAATATAATTTACAGAGTTTTCCTAACGTAGTTGAAATAGATGAATATGGAATTTGGGGAAAATACAGAACACCAGAAATCTGAAAATAAATGCATGGGTTTGGTGTAATTAGCCAGTGATGGAAAACAGCTAAGTAAAACAGCTTTAGAGCGAACTCACTTGGAAAACACAGCCTTACCAAATAGTGAAAAAGAAGGGTGGATAAAGGACCATTGGTTTATAAAATGAGAAACTTTAAATAAGACATCACAAACAATTGAAAGAGAGAATATAAGTGGTTACCGAAGGTCAATATCAAACAAATTTGATACTGGGGTTTAAGTCAGGTTTTAGAATGCACCAGCCTCACACTTGGACAATAAGGTTCTATAAACAAACAAGTCCAAGTTGTGAATAAGCTCTATTTCTCTGCTTCCCCCCTCGCTTTCTCTCTTTCTCTTTCTCTTTCTCTCTCTTTCTGATCTTAATCTTTTAGTATTTTAGTAGATTATTCAATGAACTCGACGAGTATTTCATTCCAATCAATATGCTATATGTTTCTATTATGCTGCAAAATGTCGTAAGTAGTAACGTAAGTCACACATACCTCTACATGTGATGTTACAAATTCTATCTTTACAATATGCTAAACAAGATTTGTTACACGATTTTCCTTCCCAGTTTTCTGATAAACAGTCGTATGTGCATGATTCGTCGCTGTCATTGCATAAGCGCTTGAGACATCTAGAGAAGCAGTTTTCTTTGCAAAATACGCCGCTTTCACCGTCTTCACAGGAAGTACAATCTTGCTTAAAATATCGATCACATGATTTGCATTTTGAATCACATTTCATATCACATAGTTCTCCGCTGAGACCGTCACTGCAGCCATCTAAACAATAGCCGGTAATTTTTTCGCACCTGGTATTTGGTTTGCAGTTAGAGCACAAATCTTCGCAAACAGTACCCCTGAACCCACTTTTGCAGGTGAAGCAAAAGGTATTGGAATTACAAGCTTCGCAGCTACCAGGGCATTGAATACACGTCTTATTTTCGCTATAATATCCTCTTACACACGATAAGCAAACGCCTGATGTCTTATCGCACTCGTTGTTGTGACAATGTTTAGGACACACGTCAGAACACAATTCACCAAAGTAACCCACTTCACAGCATTCTGATAAAATTATATCTAAAAAGAAAACAAAATGTGCAAAGGCGGATATCAACTTACTTTTTAATGTTATACAAGTTATATTATAATATATTCTATTATTTATTAGTTTTTAAATGAACAAGGGTGAATGTTTGTATTTGCGTCGTATCGACGCACATCCTTATGAGAAATCACATAAATATCAAATTCACAATATAAGCATAGCAAAATTAAAGCATAAACTTAATCATGTAAATGCTATGTAAACATGTCAATGCAAAAAGTAAAAAAAGCAGTACAAGTTGCAAGCAAAGCACATAACCTCATTATTATAATCTCATGGTATCGTCAAGCAATGCTGGTAGGTATCCAGTGATAGTAATGCGACAAGAGCAAATGAAGTTTAATCAACAAGAACGCGATTACAGGCATAAAAGAAAAGGATCGGCGACCTTCTATGTTCGTTTCAAGTTTTCCATTGAGACCTTCATAAATCCTTACTAACCTCTCACCGTCGGCCAAACAAATAGGTTCATGTAGGTAAGGCGATCTGTACTGTTCATCACCAAACATGAAGAGCGTTGTTAAATATCATGTAAGTAGCCTTTGGTTTTAATTTAACAGATGCCTTTTTTGTAATAAAACAATGCAATTCGTATTGCTTATTTTTTTAATAATTAACAAATTAAAACTCCATGCAATACTGCGTAATAATATATTGTTTGTCTGCCAATTTTAAAATGAGGAAGCTAAACTCAAAGATATTAGAACATTGCATGAATATAATATAACAAATCATTAAAATGAGCCAATTGTTGCTACATGTATAACAAGAGTAAACTCGAAAGTTTGATCACACGGCAAGATCTCAGTTGGTATGAACACACGACAGTATTTACAAACAAAGAAGCAACTGAATAATAAGTCAGTTAGAGTTATCTACAAGTTATTATTTATTGTCAGTTAGTCGTAAAACGTGGAGTACACAATGATAAACCTGCCAATATTAAAAGATTTGCGTTGAAATTTTTATTTGCTACCGGGTATTATATGTCGATTAATGAAATAATCATCATTAGATCTTAAGCTTGAATAACGAGACATATTATAAGCAAACAATCCGGTCGATAAATGTTAACCGCATAGTGAAAATAGCCGTACACTCATGCAAAATATCTTGGGAAACATTGAAAGCTAAGTGAAAATTAGTGTTAAATTATAACAAACAAGAAATAAACCAACATAAAATTTTAGAAAAATAACTGCAAACAACCGTTTCAAAATCAAGGTTAACTGCGTACGATGGCCGAAAACAATTGTGTTCTACAAGGAAAGCCTGATGCGTGGAATAAATTTTGCCAAAATTGAAGGGTCTAATTATAATTGAAACCTTTAATCAATCTGTATTTTTTATACCATAACTTAGATTGTACGAGAAATCTATTTATTGTCTTTTATGATATCGTACTAATCACCCTTTTGAATTAAAAAATGTTATATCATTCAAAAAATTAAGTCAGTCATACGATAACTAAAATCCATTTAAGGCCATAACTTAAGTCCCTATCAGAGATTGTCAATCGGATATATTGCCCGTTTGAGTTTGCTTACAGATAGATTAAAAGGGAACTTTGAAAGCAATCAAACACGACAAATATTATAAAAAAAAATGTAGGCTCGGTTTGATTGAGCCTGTTCATCGTGTTCATGAGCAGTAACGGAAATTCATATTATAGCCCACGTCTCTAAGCTCCGGGTTAAGCGCAACTCAATATTTACACCAATACATAGAGCAATTTCAATCAATTATAAAGGTCGTGGGGCATTTGGCGGTAAACATGAAACCTTTATTGCGGTATGTGAGGTAAGTTAGCGTTGCGGTCAGATAGTTAAATGCTTTTCACAGACATTGGTGTACCATCGTTTGGGATGGATTGAATTTATACTATTTATTGGTGTAACATTGAGTTGCGATTAACCCGGGGCTAAGGGTAGTAGACAGTTACATATATATGTATTTTCATTACTGCATATGGACATGCTTAATGTGGCTGTTTAAAATTAACACAGTCTTAAAACTGACCTGTGGTGCTATTTTCCGTTCTGAGATTTATAACTTATGAGTGAGGATACAAGAGGGAAACTTGGCGGTAAAAATGTGTAGTAGAAGAGATGTTGATGGTTTTAATGTTTATTTTATATTCAAATGCTATTCAAATAGTTAAATAAACAGATGAGGGTGTGTGAGCAAAGAGCTTTATATTTCAGCGTCATGTTGTTGTTTTTTAATTAAACTTTGATGTGGTGAAGTGACTTTATATATTCGACACACAAGTTAGTTTACACACCTCTTAAATATCCGACAAGGCATACCAGCAATAAAACCGTATTCATTTTGGAATCTGAAATATAATAAAATTAATATTGTCGCAGTGATTGTGTAATAAACCTTAAAGTTAAATACATGAACTTATATCGGAACTAAAACTGACATTCTCATCAGATTATGAAACTAAAAATAACTGCCTGCACAAATACGAAGTAAACAATTGAAAATACGGCGGGCCGTACTGGGAATAAATTATCTCATCTCGTGCATGTACATTTATATAGTTTAAATAATGGAAGTTTATAGAACATCTTAACATGTTATTTTCGATTACTTTTTAAATGTAAAGTCCCACCTACCGCTTCACGTATAAAATGGTTTAACGAACCAACTAAGGTAAACAAATCCAATTTACAATTATCATGCTGATTAAGGTAATTGAAAACGCATTCCTGTAATAAACAAGTTTTAGCTTTCCAAAAAGCTAGTCGGTCATTAGCAAATAAATTAAAAGAATAAGTAGGTATGTATTCGTTCATGTATTTACTTTTGGACCAATGTAAGTCAATGATATGGCCAGTTTAATGTCGATCAAAGTCACACAGACTGTATCTGACAAACTATTTGTGAATTTAGTTGATGTTTCAAGTTTCAAGTTTATTTCCATTTACATTTCTCTGTATGTACAAACATAAACAAGAGAACATATAAACATTGTACAATTCTGTTACTATAAAGTATGCAAACAAAGTTGAACGGCTGATGTTTGATTTATTGTAACATGAAGAATACGTGTACGGGCTAAAGGCATCAATATAAATAATCATGTCTCTAGTAGACGTAATTTTTTTTTCAGGACGTGTAGAAATAATTACGTTGTTTAAGCACCAGCGAATCTGATGAATATGTTACATTAACGCGAATGCTCAAAGAGGTACCATAGAACTTTCCACAGTTGATACTTATTTGTACATTGAGAGAAAAGCCACGCTTATAATATTCAGTATTCATTACCAACATTCATAAAATGTAGTTTTAGTTGGTTCAGCAGATCTCGTCAAACTTGAAGTTGACGAGCGTTAAAAGACAGTAAACAATAAATTAGGATGTTGATGCTTTTATTACTTGTACTTAAGCTTTATGCTGCTATTATCTTTTGTTTTTGTTTGAACGATTTTCTGTAAAACTATTAAAGGAACTCAAGAAGCACTATTTGTATTTAAATTAATCTATCATCATAAAAATTGTCGTTATGCCACTGTTCTGAAAACAACTTTTTCTTTACTTTAAAGGCTGGTTTTGCATTCCTTGCAGTATATTCTAGTAGATCGCCCTTACATAGAAATGATAGTGCTTGTGTTGTCTACCTTACTGTACTTGTCAAAATAATGTTATCGTTTAGTATCCCAAGACCGAAATCAGATCCGTTATATTGCATATGTATGGGGAAGCAGTCATTGGGGTCACGGGCATCCCCGGAAATCTTTAACAAGTAAAACTCAATTTGGATTGCAACTGCGACGAGTCCAACCGTTCACTATAGACCCCAAGAAGAGAACGCATAGATATATGCGGTTTTGAGAGGTAATATGGGAATCAAAATAAATCAATTCGTATTTCGTTAATAATGCATATATTCAAGGGCAAGTTTTGAACTTTATGGCGGCGAAAGTTTTGTAACATAAATTAAATAGTTAAAGTTTAAATGATAAAAAAAATACAGAAGCACGTATAGAATGGTTACCAAGTTTCTATTTCAAAACAATCGTTTAAGTTTTGTTTTCTTAAAATAGATTAAAAGGTCACTTTGAAAACCACCGAAGACGAAAAATGTGAAAATATTACAGGCTCGGTTTCATTGAGCCTGTTAAAGACTTTAAAGCATATCAAAAACATAAAATACCGCATCGTAATTAGAGCTCCAACTTGGATATCAAAAGGACAGGGAAATAGATAAATCTAAAAAAACATGGCAGTTTTTGTGCAACAAGCTCAAAACGAGGCACTTTTATGCAAATCTTTGAGAAAGAGCATAATACATGTATATAAATGTCCCTCTAAATGAGTAATTGCGAATAAAAGATAAAATGTAATGTTCATAACTAATGAAGACATGGGTAGTCATCAAACCAACTAGGTTTAAACTCTCGCATCTCAGGTTATTTCAATAGTGCGCTCGTGAAATGCAAAAGTGTGTAATTATGGATTGAAATTATATTTCAACAAACTTGACTAACTAAGTACTTGTAACTGAGGTAACGTTTCGCCATTTATCCTATAAATTGATATCAGACAAGTTCAATAAACAAAATCATTATTGATGCTTCCACGCTGAATGTGTAATCATAACCTCATGTGGCCATCCTAGTCGTTTATCTCTCTCGTCCGCAGCTTATTGGTCGTATTGATGACTGTCTTTTAGCGTAGCGCCGCCCAATTGACTACACTTATGATATTAGATAAAAATATTGCCCATGCTGATCTCCTATGTTTACTTTAAACAATGGCCATGTCACATTCGCTAAACCTCCGGTATCTTCTGATAACATTCACCAAATTTGCACTGAAAATCGCAAACAAATGGCAAAATCGCTGATCCCCCTTTTTTTTACTTTAAACAATGATCACCTCACTTCGCTAAACTTCCGTTAACTTCTGAGAACATTCGCAACATTTGCACTGGAAAGCGCAAAAAGCAAAATCTCTCTTTAAAAGACAATATTTTGACAATTAAGCAAGTTCTGAGCATTCGTTTCCTCCTCGTTTACTATAAGCCTCTACTGTTTCACGACCGTATGTTTGGTGATTTATACCACAAGAAAGAAATTTTTAAAATTAACACATGGGTAGAAGTGTTCATCAATTTTCAAAGTCAATGCATGGACATGAGTTTTTTTGAAACCCGCATAATGTCATCTAACATGGCATACACTGAAATTGACATCATTAAAACTAACAAACAAAAACAGGAAAATGTGCGAGAACCACCAATATTACATGTTTAAGTTCAGCATTCTAACGAAATTGTTGAAGATCAGAATAGTAAATTTAATAATTTGAGTCCCTGTCAGGCTGCTCATCCCCCCACATTAGGACAGTGACGAAATTTTGTTGTTGAACTCTAGATTTTGGAATACATTTTTGGTTGAAAGTGTTTGCTAATGACCGACTAGCTTTTTGTAAACTTTTGTTTACAGGCAGCCTTTCCCGCAAAAGTCGGAGCGTGCTCGATTGGAAATTCCGACAATTAGAACAGGGAGAACTCCAATCGAGTACGTCGGAACTGTGTTCTGGCAGCGTTCTACCCATTCCATCGAAATAGGTGGTGTGAATCGGTCGGTGTTTTATACTGCACCAAACTGAAATATTTTTAGATACTGTTTTTTTTGCCATAAAATAAGATAATGGTTACATTTCAGTACTATGCCAAGAATTTCACCAACATAAATACCAGAAATAGTGTTATTTTTCAGTAAATTATAAATATTGCTTTTTGTTGACTGATCTAAAAACTAGGAAAACTTAGTTGAACTATGAAGTATGGCTTATTAAGACCATTAGGAGTTCTTTAGACTTCAAAGGTATAATAACATGCAATTATGTAACACTTTTTATAAAAACCTATCATGATTCTGTTCCGACATCCAATCTCACTCGTTTGGCAGATTCTTAGACTCTTTCTCCGTCGTTATCAGAAAATAAACGACTGTTGTAAACCAAAATACTAGAGGCCTCTGATTGGCTTCTGGATTACGTCAAGCCTGTTCTCTGTATCTATTTAAAAAAAATTCTCCAGCTTCTTATCAACTAAGCCTATTGCTCATTACAATAATTCAACATAACACTTGATTAAAGAGTAAATATAAACCATTTGTAAAAAAGAAAAGAAGAGGTACAGCTAATACTGTATTAAACCAGCATCTAGAAGGTGTAAACGTCGCCCTGAACGACAGGATATGGCAAACAGTGTGCAGTATTTGTGCAACTCGAATGGTTAACATTTAAACCCCCGACGCACTACGCCAGCAGTGGTTATATACAAGCGTCGTAACAATACAGATACAGATCTCATCATAATATGCATTCCAAACATATGAATGGCAATAAATCAGTGACCGACATTTAAGTGGCATCAAATTGCTATCAGCAACTCTGCTGTGATAACGGTAAACATACATCTTGTAATATGACTCCGAGTTCGTTGTATTTTTAAATCTAACACCAACTGGTGTTGTTAATCTCCAGCAGCAGTATGTACTTTACTTGCAAGCTTGGGGAATACCGCCTATTTTAAACCTCGAGGAAAGATAACTGAAGCTCGCTAAGGATTCTCTGGCGACTATAATCGCCAGACAAAATTGGTTTACTACTGTCGCTGTCTGCTGAAAGTACAGACATGCGCAGTGAAACAGTCAAGCAGATTCTGTGGAAGAGTCGGAATTTGATTCTGGCACAGTTCCGACAGCCCAATCGAGCACGCCCGGATATTCATTAGTCTCTAAGAAAACATAAACGATGTCTTGCTTTTGACCAACAAAATCAATATAACGGATTGAATCTATTTCATATATGGGATCATCCTGAACAGTTGTCTGAATCAAATAACGTAACAGTTCAATTTATACACAAATAATATTTTGCTATGAAGGTTTTCATCACGTGACTTTCTAAAAAAAGACGCATAACATTTTTTCTACACCCTGTAGAAAATACAACACACGTATGTTTATATAATTTAACATGTCGTTATATATCGGCTCAATTTCTGATTTGATGTTACTACAACGTCCAGATATTGTTTCATCAACATTTAGAAGACTTTTCTTGCAAATAGGGGGAACGGAATAGCATTCCCAAGCTCTAGACGGGCGGCTTTGTCTAAAGTGACCACGTCCGGTGCCGTTGTTAACCGGTGTTACCCTTCAAAGTTCAAGTTTGGTCCATTATAATATGTCGGTCATCAGGATGACCGACAAAAAGTCGAAAACGAAACTAGAAAAGTAGCTTGATGACGCATTTCCGAAACGTAAATGCGTTATTTAACAAATATATTTATCGACAACTCTAATCAATATCGCATGTCAATTTATTACTTATAATGGATTACTACTTGGTTACAACTATTGCGATTTTGTTTTGGCGAGACGATGCGTAACATTTTAAAACGATGTTTAACTTAGAAGATTTGTGTTTAAAGTACATAATTATATTATAATGTTATTATGTGAAACTGAGGCTATATTTTTATAGTTGCGTAAAAAATCATTACCTGGTAAATTTACAGTTTAAATTACTGAACCTTTGTGAATGCACATCGTAAAACCAACATGTACTGGTGCAAAGGGGAATCCGTTCCACGGGAAAATGTCAACAATAATATTATTAGTGTTTTGTAAATGCACGTGATTCAAGGGGAAGTAACAACTAAATATTTGTACAACAGGCTGTTTTGAAACAATGTCTTTACATGTAAAACAAGATTTTAAATTTTAGTTGAAAATGACAAAACATGTTAAATGTATTAAGAATTAACTTTCAAATGATGACGTACATACATATAACAATACACTATTGTTTGAATAGTTACTAAGAAACAAATATCAGTTTATAACTTTAATTTTGTTCTTGACTGGCAATCGTTATGAATAGATATGCCATAAGTTTATCTTTAAAAAAATTCTAAGAAAATCTATTTCAAGTTTATGCATTATCCCACTAAAGAGGCGAATTTGCGACCCCTCAAATATTGCCTCACCTTCCCCGTACATCATTAAACCTAATATTTATAAAACTTGTATGTGTCTAATTGTCTAATGTTTTACAATTTCAATGTCATATTTGTCTTCAAAATCCGTGTGCATGCATTTGACGAAAGCTATAAGCACCGTCAAGACGCAGTTCTGAATCTTGAGAGAGCCATTCAGACAATTATTATGCGATATGAAAATCAAACATATAGTAATATAATACGTAACGCATTCGCATACCGTAAGTGTTATCTATCTAGATTATGTTTATGTCTATTTATGTCGATTTGTTATCCTCCAAAGCCACAGATCATTGTTTGCCTGTTTAATAGTAACTGTAAGACAGATACGTTAAAATTAGGACCCATGCAATCAACATAATTCAAACATGTACACTCAAAAAAGTTCTAATTGGTCACTTTTTGCCCAAATTTTTTATTAGAAAGACATTGAATTCACTCATTATTTATGACCATATGTCAAACACAATCTATAACTTAAGCTTTAATCTTGTAATAATTGACTTTGGAATAGTTTGGCGAGAGTTATCCTTAATTAATATTAAAATGCATTTCTTGCATAGAAAGGTCAAGCAAACAGAAATTGCACTTAATTTCTTGTTTTGTTTTAATAGAACATTAGTAGGAAAAACATAAACTCCTATTTATCAAAAGAACATTTGTTTAAATAAACCCCCTTAAAGGTATCCAGTTTTAAAATTACCTTCCTTTCAATTAAACACTGTTCTAATTTTGACCCTGCGGTGTAAGTAAATGGTATTGATTATTTAAGAAAACAATCGATAAATATTAAAAAGACATAAGATAATTGATTTCAAGCCAAAACAGTAATTTCCACAACCTCTCGTGACGTTGGGAGGAAACGAAACAAGCATACATTGTAAACATATACAATTGATTACCAATTAGAACTTTTGTTGAGTGTATGAAAAAATACATAAACTTGCTGCAATAGTGTGATCTCCTAATATGGTTTGTCAATCATCAATCTCAGTAAAATCATATCTTCAGTCATTCTTCACCACTTTTCCACGAAAAAGGATCTGAATGAAACGCAACAGATGTCATGAAAGATGACTTAAAGCAATGAAAATTAATGTGCTTAAGATAAAATGTTTGAAACGTTGTCACGAATGTTTGTTATGGGAACTTTTGATATAATTATGTAGCAGGGAACAGTTTTATTCTTTATGCGTTGTCATTTTTGAATTTGTGAGTGCTACCTAGAATAAAACGCATATTAACAATTTAAACATTCCTGCTGCTTGGGAAATTGGACAAAGATAAAACATTAAGAAGTGAGGGACTTAATGATTTCATATTTTTTGCATTAACTGTTTGAAAAAAAATCTGCACTTTCACCAATACCGTGAACGATTTCAATTGGCAATTCATTCCCATATTCTTCTTTCTGACTGTTCATTTCAAGACTTAATCCGATTTTTCCCTCAAAAAAGTAATTACAGACCCACTGCTAGTGCAGTGTAACTCAGCAATTCAGATGATCTGACTAAAATGAGACTGATAAATTGTCACGTTTGCAAAAGTTTTCGAAAGTTCCTGGTATGGAATACGAGTAAAACTGGTGGGATACGCTAGAGATATTTGAAAATGAACCTACATGTATATGTTCTTCATGTGAATACCTGTACATCTTTACCGATTATAGTGGTAAACTTATATGTTCACATTTATATTCCGGCAGGGATTGTAACAATGGAACAATTATGTTTTACATGGAATTTAAATCAGGGTCACGATAAGTACTTTCGATTAACAATATATGACAAATCTTTATTCTTCTATATTAAACATCTGTCAGGGAAAATAAATAACTAAGTATTGTTGCCATTTTCTCGTCTCGCTTAACTTGTGTACCTTAACAAAATATTTTAAAACACGTTTTTTTCTTTTTTACAATGGTATAAAGCATATCCTATTAAATAACACGAAAACTTTGTATTTTAGTATAAAGCACTAGTAAAATAAAATGTATTATGCGGAATTAAAATCACTGAGGAGGTAATAAATATTGACTCGTTTAACATTTTAAATATTTCTAACGACACGCATATCAATTATTAAACATGCTAAATACATTGAACATTTTCAAAAGTCGATTTTAAGAAACACGTTTGTTTATTCTAACTCATGCTGACGCACGAATTAGAGAGCTCGTGTCTCTTATGTCATAAATCATGTTGCTAAAGACTTCTTGTACTTAAATTTAATGAGAATGAATAAATGGGGTCACCCGTAAAGGGGCCTGGAAAAAAATTAATGACCTAATTCTATGACCGGTAAGCACTGAACATCGTGTGATAAACATTCTCAATTTATAGTCTGTTTTGTATAGCCTGTTTCAAGGAATTTATTGGATTCTAAAAATAAATGACCTGGACTTATAATAGAATTTCTTATACTATTATTATGAACCCTTCCCGTCCTAACAAAATGGTGTCAGAACTGATGATAATAGTAAAGAATTGATATTGATATAGATATTTTATATAGATTTACATTTTTATTCAGAAACATATTTTTTTATACAATTTTTAGTGTGAAAATTCAAGGAGAGCCTTGTTTAGCAGGGATTAAGAATTTTCACATAATAGATTTAATTAAGCAAGACAGAGATATTGTTTAATACAATTTATTGAAATAGTGTAAACAATTAATTTCAAAAAGTTGTTCTGTCTCCAAGATCCAAGTACTTGATCTAGACTCTATCTGAAAATAGAAAAGTGAATGGGTAATTGCTAAACGTTAATACATACAGAAACCTGAAATATGGAAGACCATAGTTATTCAAATATGGAAAATAGAAATTCTGATAATATTAGCAATGATTTTATGGTACCTGATAGTTTGCCTGTAGATTGTACATTATCTACTATTTCCAAAGAAATGAGTTCTTTATCAAGTACTTTGAAAAATTTTCATGATAAGATGCAACCAAGAATGGACTCTTTTGAGTCAGACATACAAAATATCCGTTCCCGGATTTCAGAGATTAGAAATCCAGAACCAGAAGTTGTTTTTAACTTTAGGGGAAATGATTATAGGGTTCAACTCAATTACACTCATACACAAAATTTGCCAAGACAAAATTCTTCCTGGCCAAATATGATAACAAACAACACAAATCAAAATGTGACTGATGACTTCCACACACATTCATCTTTTAATTTAAAGATGAAGCCACAAACATATGATGGAACAACAGACATAAGTGAGTATTTAACTCAATTCAATCTCATTGCAGAAATAAATAATTGGCATTACACTGCAAAGTCACTGTTCTTAGCCAGCAGTTTGTCAGGAAATGCTAGGTCACTGTTAAGTGAACTGACTGAAACACAGAAAAGATATTTCTCAAGCTAAGTAGATTTACTTAAAGCTATAATTGGAACTAAGAACAAAGCTGAAATATTTAGGTCTCAATTAAAGTCTCTTTCAAGGAAGAAAGATCAGTCCATATCAGAATTAGCCCAACAGGTCAAAAAGCTTACAAGACAGGCATATCCAGATGCCAACTCAGAGTTGATAGAAGTTTTAGCCTTAGACTGTTTCATTGATAGTCTAGATGATGCTGACATTCGCTTACGACTTCGAGAATGCTGTCCAAAATCGATAGCAGAGGCAGAGACAATAGCTGTCCGTCTTGAAACACATAAACTGGCTGACAAACAAAGATTTCAACCAGTACATGCATTCACACAGAAAAATAACAACCATTTAAAACCAACATTTACATTGGAAAGTGTTATGGAAAAGATTGAGTCTCTTACACAAAAAGTAGAAAAGTTAGATTCAATACAGAATAATCAGGCTCAGAGAACAGGATACAACAACACAAATAGTCATAAAGGACAGAATAATAGGTCAAATGACAGAAACAGAGATCACAATAACAAATCTCATAATTACAACAACAACAATAATAACAGCTACAACAGAAATCATGATACAAACAATCAAAACAGGGCCAAACAAGGAAGAACTAATCATAAAAATCAACATCAAAACAATTCACAACAAAATAATAGAGTGTCGGGACACGACAACAGGTCAAGTTGGGGGACCACAACCAGACCAAGCCACAATTAAGGTCCAACACAATTCATCTCAATAGTCTTGGGACTGAGAATGGATATTTTTGTGATGTTTTGATTAATGGAAATTTGGTTTCATGCTTATGTGATTCTGGTGCTAATGTTTCAATTGTAAACAACAAGATAATGGAAAATTGGTTGAATGAGACAAAACCTGAGATATTTCCTGTTTCAACATTGCTTTGTACTGTTACAGGGGAACGTAAAGCCGTTATGGATATTAATTTAGGAGGTCACACATTTAAGCATGAAATGCTGATATCTGACATAGTACAAGATGGTATTTTAGGTATAGATTTTATGAGGGCCAACAAATGTGATTTAATTATCAGTAAAAATTACATGTCTGTAAAGGGAGACAAAATTCCATGTTATATAAAAAACAGTACTGTATCTAACTGTTGTAGAGTGGCTATATTAGAAACTGTTGTAATTGATCCAAACACTGAAGTGGTGGTACCAGCTAAAATGCTAGACCACATTGACAAAGATAAGTGTTGTGTGGTAGAAGGTTATGATGATTTTGTTGAAAAGACTGGTTTTATGGTTGCAAAGGTACTTGTTAACCCTCGCTCGGGTAAGGTTCCTGTCCGAATAGCAATCTTTACCGAGAAACCAGTTACATTATTTAAAGATACCACAACCGCAAAATTAGAATCGGTAACTGTGGTAGATAAGACAAATGTTTGTTCTACAGCGGTTAATAGTACCACAGGAATTCAAAATAACCAAAAGTTGCCAGACCATTTGTCTGATATGTTCAATAAATCAGCAGAAAATTTAGATCCTGATCAAACTGAGGTATTAAGAAACTTTTTAATAAAACATCAAAATGTTTTCAGTAGGGATTCTAATGATATTGGTAATTCTTCATTGGTTAAACACAACATTGATACAGGCAATGCTAAACCTGTTAGAAAATATCCATACAGAATTCCTTTAGCTAAAAGAAAATTAGTGGAACAGGAAATTGTTAAAATGGAAAATGATGGTATCATTGAAAAATGTCCACAGAGCCCATGGAATTCACCAGTGGTTACTGTCATAAAACCTGATGGTTCTCTTAGGTTTTGTTGTGATTATAGAGGTTTAAATGAAGTGACTGTTATTCACAGCCTTTACCAAGGATTGATGACAGCCTTGAGGTATTATCTGGTTCAAAATGGTGGTCATGCCTAGATATGAAGTCTGGTTATATGCAAGTTGATATAGATGAGAAAGACCGTTCAAAAACTGCCTTCTCAATTCCGGGTGGCCAGCAATGGCAATGGAAACGATTAGCCTTTGGACTCTGTAATGTTTCAGCAACATTCACGCGCTTAATGCAAATGGTTTTCAATGGAATGTTGTGGAATACTGTAATTATTTACTTAGATGACATAATCTGTCATTCTCAAACTTTCTCGCAACAACTGGAAAATTTAGAGTTAGTTTTTAAACGACTAGAAGGTGCTTACCTAAAACTCAACCCTAAAAAGTGTGTTCTTTTTCAAAAAGAAGTAACCTTTCTTGGTCATGTCATCAATGAGAATGGTGTAGGTACTGATCCTAAGAAAGTTCAGTCTATTCATGACTGTCCAACCCCTAGAAATGCTAAAGAAGCCAGAAGTTTCATTTCCTTGGCTAGTTATTACAGAAACTATGTTTATCAGTTTGCAACTATTGCTAAACAAATACATGAATTAGCAGAAAATGGTAGAAAATTCATTTGGTCAACAGAATGTGAAAATGCTTTTCAAAAAATAAAACAGGCTTTGACAAAATCTCCCATTTTAGCCTTTCCAACAGAAAATGATCAGTTTATTATTGATACTGATGCCTCATTAGTTTGACAAGGTGCAGTCTTATCACAAAAAGTTGATGGTAAGGAAAAAGTAATTGGATATTACAGTAAATGCTTCACAAAAACTGAACGCAGGTATTGCGTAACCAGACGTGAATTATTAGCAATAGTAAATGCTCTCAAACACTTCCATCACTACATTTATGGTAGACATGTAATCATAAGAAGTGATCATTCTAGTCTAAAGTGGCTGTTAAATTTCAAAAATGTAGAAGGTCAGTTAGCAAGATGGTTAACTTTTCTTAGTGCATATGATTTCACTATTGAACATAGAGCAGGTCGCTTACACTCAAATGCAGATGCACTTTCTAGGCGTCCTTGTATTGATGATAATTGCAAATACTGTGAAAGAGCGGAAACCAAAGTTCAAGTATCTTGTATACAAACATTAAAGCCAGCAAATGTTGAAAATTGCACATCTAAGGGGAGTAACTCTGTGTCTACTAATACAGAGTATTCTTACATGTTTATCTCCCTTGCATTTATCTTCATGACACAGTTATTTGGTGTACATTTGACAGTGTTTACTGGAATGACACTGTTCATTGAAGGAAAAAATTTTGAGTACTTTGTCAAAATGTGTTCTGATTTCATGTTAGGCATACAATCTGTATTGTTGTCAATAGATACTGGTGAAAGAAAGAATTATGTTATAACGGGGGTCAACATGCTGACAGCATTTGGCCATAACATATTCAATGTGTTACTTTCACTTATTGCAAATCACTCAAAGACAGAAAAAATTCTCAAAATAGTACATTAAAAGTAGAGAGTTCTTGTCAAACAGAATATAAAGATAATGTTATGATAAGTTCTATTAATGTAAAAAGTTCGAATATACCAAGTACTAGCCATGACACAAGTCTAAATCTTGACAGAGGGAATGTTGAGGAATTTAACATATCAGAGTTACAAGATAAAGATGATACTTTAAAAATGATAAAAGACATGATTTAAAACCCACTTGGCAAGAAATATCTAAAGAAAGTCCTGAATTGAAATATTATTGGGCAAGGTTAGACTCCATGGTACTACAAAACAATATTTTATACAGGAAATGGGTGGAAAGTGATTCAGACACTTCTTTCAAGTTATTACTTGTTATCCCAAAGTCAAAAAGGGAATTTGTTTTACAACAATTACACAACAGTAAGAGTGCGGGACATTTAGGTATTAAGAAAACCCTTCAGAAAGTAAGAGATAGATATTACTGGTACGCATTGTGAAGTAATGTTGAACATTGGTGCAAAACTTGTGACATTTGCAACAGTAGGAAAGGGACCCTTAGAAAACCTAAGGCCCCTCTTCAAACTTACAGTGTAGGTGCACCGAATGAGAGAATAGCTATCGATTTCATGGGTCCGTTTGTAAAGACTGAAAAGGGAAATAGATATTTAATGGTTGTAGGAGATCTTTTCAGTAAATGGACTGAGTGCTATTGTATTGAAAATCTTGAAGCGACAACTGTTGCACAAGTTTTAGTAAATAAATATATTAGTCGATGGGGATGTCAATTAATTTGTCACACCGATCAAGGAAAAACTTTTGAGTCAAAGTTATTTCTAGAAATGTGTACTCTTTTAGGCATTGAAAAGACACGTTCGTCAAGTTTTCACCCTCAAGGAAATGGTTTCATTGAAAAACAAAATTCAACAATAATAAATATGTTGTCACCTTTTGTATTCGCAAATCAGAGAGATTGGGACGAACATGTTGATCTAGTTTTGATGGCCTACAGGTCCTCAGTTCAAGCTTCTACAGGATTTACACCTTCTATGTTACACATTGGTCGTGAAATTAGGTTACCAATTGACATGATATTTGGTAGTCCTGAAATTGATGAAGATAATAATTGATCAACATCTCAGTTTGTGATAAATTTAGAAAGAACCCTAAATAAGGTTTACAATATTGCTAGGAAAAATATGAACATTGCAAAAATGTTATGAAAACAAACTATGATGTAAAGATAAAATACACCATTTATAAAGAAAATGATGCTGTTTGGTATTATAACCCAGTAAGAAAGAGAGGTCTTAGTCCTAAATTTCAGAGACCGTGGGTTGGTCCATGTAAAGTGATAAATAAAGTAAATGATGTGTTATACAGAATAAAGCTTAGCCACAAGGGAAAACCAAAAATTGTACATCACAATAAGATTAAACCTTACAGAGGAAATGCTAAGCCAGATTGGTTTAAGGAGTAAACATTAAACAATAGGTCTATTGCATTGTTTTTGTTGTTGTTTTATTGCTGTCATTAAAAAAATTCATTAGGAAAGATAATGCTTACCAAAGTATTTAAATCAAGGTTGGTTTTCTTCATTTTTAGAGATTCAAGTGCAAGCTGTGTGACGATCTGTTCTTCCCGGCAAGGAAACCTTGCATGTCCCATTTAAGAGAACAGCACAGTGGCATCAGCTACAAATGCACCAAGTGCAAGAAGATATTCAGACGAAATGACAATCCACATAACTGCAGAGCAAGAAAAGAAGAGTATTATATGTTTAATCAAACAACGGGAGCAAAGGGGAAAGAGGCAGAGAAAGATTTAGAGAGATTTTTGACAAGAGCGGAGAAGTATATGTGTATCGATATGGAGGAGGAGATGTGTAGGAGGAAAAATACGAAGACTAAAGTATGGGGAACAAGTAAAAGGATAGAGAGCGATTTATATTTGAGCAGCAGCAGCAGTAGTAGTAGTGAAGAGAGCGAATCAGAAAGCGAGACGGAAAGTGAGATGTCGGATTTCGAGAGATTTCAGGAAGAGAATTTTAGGAATGAAATAAAATTATATGAGGCTGATGTGATGGAGAAAGAAGGAAGGAAAAGGGAAGAGGAAAATAGGAAAGTGGAGGAGAGAAAACAAGAGGAAGAAAAGAAGAAAGAGGAGATGAGAAAAGAGGAGGAGAGAACACAGAAGGAGGTAACGAGGAAACAGGAGGAGAGGAGACGGCAGGAGGAGAGGAGAAAAGAAGAGGAAAAGAGAAAAGAGGAGGAGAGGAGAAAAGAGGAGGAAAAGAGGAAAGAAGAGGAGAGGAGAAAAGAGGAGGAAAACAGGGAAGAGGAGGAGAGGAGAAAAGAGGAGGAAAAGAGAAATGAGGAGAAGAGAGAACAAGAGGAGGAAACGAGGAAAGAGGAGGAGAGAAAAAGAAAAGAGGAGGAGAGAAAACAAGAAGAGGAAAAGAGAAAAGAGGAGGAGAAAAAACGAGATGAGGAAAAAAGGAGGGAAGAAGAGATGAGAAAAGAGGAGGAAAAGAGGAAAGAGGAGGAGAGGATAAAAGAAATGGAAAAGAGAAAAGAGGAGGAGAGAGAACAAGAGGAGGCAAAGAGGAAAGAGGAGGAGAGAAGACGAGAAGAGGACGGAAAAAGGAATGAGGAGGAGAGGAGACGAGAAGAGGAAAAGAGAAAAGAGGAGGAGAGAAAACAAGTGGAAAAAAAGAGGAAAGAGGAGGAAAGGAGAAAGGAGGAAAAGAGAAAAGAAGAGGAGATAAGGAAAGTAGAGAGGAAACAAGAAAAGAAGGAAGAAGAAAATAGGAAAGAGGCGAATAAAGAGGAGGAGGAAAAGAGGAAAGAGGAGGAGAAGAAAAAGGAGAAGGGAGAAGAAGGGGAGGATAGGGAAAAGGTAGACAAGAGGAAAGAAGAAGAGCAGAACAAGGAAGAGGATAGGAGAAAGGAAGAGAAGTTGAGAGAGGAGAAGAAAATTGAAGTAACTAAGAAATGGAGTAAAAACGAGAAAGAGAGGAAAAACTTGAAGGAAAAGAAAGTGGAGAATAAGAAATCAGAAGTGAAAAGAAAAGAAAATGTTAAAGTGGTAAGGAATAATAATGAAAAGAAGGAGGAGGGAAATAAAACAGTAGAAGAAGTAAATAAAGTTAAAGACATGTTAAAGGAAAATGAGAAAGATGATGAGGAAAGGAAGGAACTGGAAGAAATAAAGGAAAAAGCTGAACAAATGATAAAAAGGAAAAGAAAGCTCGTGGCAGAGAAAGAGAACGTGGTAGTGATTGTGGAAAATGGTTTCGCATATGAAGTAAGAACAATAGTGAAGAAATTTAAAATATTGTGAAACAGAAAACTGATTTAAATGAAAAGTGATGTAAGAAAACTGATTTAAATGAAAACTGATGTAAGAAAACAGATTTAAGGAAAACTAATGTTAGAAAAATTGATATATTTACCAAGAAACCAGGACTACTCAAAAGGATGTTAACCTAAAATTAAAAAGTAGAAACATTTAATTAAAACTCTTATACTTAATAGTGTAGAACATTATTTTGTAACTTTAATGTGTTTATGTAACTGAAAGTTATTAATTGTTAACATTATATTGTTAATACTTTATTCCTAATATGACAACATGCATACATATTATATGAATAAACAATTATTGTTGTCAAAATTGTGTATTATTTAATAAGGACATACAGAAAAAACTGTAAGCTTTAAATATTATAACAGACTATAGTACAGAACTTTATTCATTTTAATAATGAGGAATGGTAAATTGAATTAATATTGTATATTATGTTGTGAAGGTAAATTGAATTAATGTTGAATATATTATGTTGCTAAGGTAAATTATAGGTATATATATATATTTATTAGATTATTTTGAAAACCTACCATTTTGTGTCTGAAATATTGGGAAAATTCTTGAAAGGCGGGGGTAGTGTTAGGCTGTAACACTATCCTAAATGTAAGCATCCAATGCATGTTCAAAATAATCGAATGTTCGTTATTTACAACGTAGGTTTTTAAATTAATTCATTAGACTGTTACCTTAGCTTCATTCCTGTTAACATTATTAATCCTTAGCAACTTAATAGAACTAGAAATTCATCAATATTTCGTCTGCATCTTGGTTCTTTTTATAACGTCCGCCATTTTGTATGTTACATGTAGCACGATTCCGCGAAATCCTACTTTCGCTTTTGACGTCATCAGTGTTATTACTATAAATAGGCCGAATTTTGTATATAAACAACTCAGTTTGGAAATAGATCTCGATCAGAAAAGTTAGAAACCTGTTTAAGGCAGATTGCTGGCTTGAGTGCGCATGTGCCAATTGACGTAAATTGACAAGTTGTCGCAAAAGTAAAAAAGTCATTAATTTGAATATTTTTGTTCTGATAAGTACATATGGAGCAATAAAATCAGCAATAAAGTTTAACTGATGTCAAATTCTTATTTGTTTCGCCGAGGCTTTTACATATTTTGTTCGCGACAATCACCGTTATCAAAAGTTGGAGAGCATTTTTTTACTTCCGTTTGTGCAGATTTTGATTTGCCGAATGCTTTTTTTCAAACAGTTCTTGAGTTAAGATGACCGTATCTTGCGTAATCCGGTCTAGCTTTGTGGAAAGATAAATTATTTTCTTCATTACTTGAACTTTCCGCAAAAATCGATTTTTCACAACAAGTTAAAGAAACAGTCACCAAGGTCAAGCTGTTGCCAAGGACGATGACAACATTTTTTATTTCTCATGGAAATTTTACAAACATCATGGATTATGTACCGAATTCTCTTGACTCAAGAATTAATTAAGTGGATAGGTACTCAGTTAGTTGCTATTGAGATTGGAAATATGGATCAAGCCAGCAGAAGATTGGAAGTATGGAACAGACCAGCAGAAGAGTTCAGATAAATCAGACCAATCCGAGATCTGCAGATAGGCTAGTTGGTAATGAATTTAATGCGAAGTTAGGTTGTTGATTCGTCAACAACATCTCTGAGTATTTGTCAATTATCACTAGTGAAATTCATCATTGACCTTGAACTCAATTTGCAAGCATAAATCAATGGTAAAAGGTCCACTATTCCTGTAAAAGAACAGGTAAGACATTTTAACTGTAAAAATATGATATATAACTAGAAAAAATATGCAGCCGCTGTCAGGTCCTGACCAACTTTAACTATCTCCTTTTCTGTAATAATGCAGTTACAGCATACACCCCACATGTCAGAGGTTTGAGACTGAATATAAACTTGTTTTAAAATGGACCATTGGTGAGCCACCTGCTTGTTTTAATATGACTACAAATTGTTAGGAGGGCAGACCATAGATTGCGGCACAGAAAAATGATGCTAATGGCAAGTGTCGCACAAGTCTGAGAGTCTGTTCAATATATGAAAAGATACTGTATACATGCAAACACTGTTTGTTTTCAGTTACCAAAGAAAGATTTAATTTAAGTTTTGTTCATACCTTTTGGCAGAGTGCAGTCAAGTTAATATAAGGCCCAAGGCATAATTGTCTAAGAGTGGACTCATTCTATCATTAAGAAAATCACAATAAACTTCATGCATTCTTTATTTACTTCTTACCAATCATTATAATAACATGTTATGGTCAGGATATAAAAAATAACATTTTTGTCAGTACAATCAAGACATGGATTTTAAGTTCTTGTTATTTACTGTAAATCTTGGTTAGTTGTAATTAAATGTAAATAATAATTTGAATATTAGTTACAGTGTAGGAATTTGGAATGTATTAGTATATTTTGTACATGTATTTTACCAAAAGAAGGAACACAATTTTAAAACAACTACAAATCATTGAAATGTGATTTTTTTTATTTAAGATGTTTCATTCAGTCTCAGAATAATTAATACAGAGAATTATCTTATCATGTTTTATCAATTTAGATTTATATAAAAGCAGTATTTTTATCAAGTTATGTACAAAAAATATTTTTCAATTAGGTATATAGCCAGTTACTGGCTATAAAACCACCAGATATCTATATATACATGTACATGTAACTGTGTTAGAATTATAAATAATCAATTATAACAAATTACATTCTGTTTGTTTTTACCAATTTATTTAAAATTATTACAAGACTTAGTGCTCTATAAGAAATTTGTTAATGAAACATTTTATTCATGTTTATCTGTACCTGCATTGTTAACAGAGATATATTTTATTAATCTCTCCTTACTACCCACTTGACAGATTTTTTATATGTTTAAAAGTGTATCTATGACTTGAGAAAAGACAGATATGTCTAAAATAAAATTAATGTCAAAGAACAAATAGATTGACATGTGTGTATAATTTGCAGTTGCTGTACATGAACTTTCTTGGAGCAATGACTCATTGGATTTTGTCATTGGAGTAAGATTTCTTAAATATCCAAATTTCAGATGCTGTATTTGTTTGCCCTCTAGGTAAAGTTCATTTGGAGTCACATAAAACACTTGTTAACTTTCCATAATGGAAAGGTGATTAAACATTACAAACAAAAATCATGCAGTAAAGGAACTATTAGGTTTCAATAGATAAAAGGTGCCAAACTGAAGAATGTTGAGTTGAAAATCACTGGTTTCATACAAATAACCCCAGACTTCTAATTTGACATATTTTTAAGTTTGAAAAAGTGGGTGGGATAATTTAAGTACTCCTTGTTCTTCAATACTGATGCCTTACTTGGTCATAACAATCTCCCTTCCAGATAACTATACATACCATTTATAAAGATGTTAAGCAATCCATAATGTTGTTGATTTGGAACAATGAAAATGGAAACATGTCATTAATGTTAATTTATTTAAATGTAGCTTCAAACATGATGATGCTACATATAAAATTCAAATCTGGTAAAAAAGCTCCATTTTCAAAACAAATAATTTCATTTGTTGGCAAACATGTATCCTTACCTACAATGAAAATAAAATGTTATTTTAAAGTTCTGTGTTTTTATCATGTTTATAGCATTTGATAATGAACATTCAAAGTCAGTCAATATCCCTTCTTATTTCTTTTGGAGTGGGTGGGGTAAATAAACTTGCACATTTTTGTCTTAAATGAGAATCAATCAGTCGATGTTAACTTCACACACATTGATAACCTAACAATAAACATGTTAAGGAGATATTTAAACTGATAGCCTTTAGAACAAAGAAAACGCCAATATATCAAGCACGCAGGTACGTAATGATTAAGCTGCTTAAAACATAAATATGATCGGTTTAATTTACTAGCGCCCATCACATAAAAACACGTTCGGTGAAATATTTTTTCTATTTTCAGTATGTGTAAGACCTTCAGATTATATACTGCAAGTTTTAAAAAAAAATCATTGGTTGTTTTTTTTTTTTAAATTAAACTTTTAAAACTTGGATAAAATTTTTATTTTATGAAGTGGGTGGGGTAAATTTACATGTTGATTATTTCCTAATTGGGAGGATAAATTTTATCTTTCCCTTATCAAATCATTATTTTTAAATTACATTGTGTATAATCAACCTCAAATCTATTATTTCTTGAGAGACAGAAAGACGGGATTTAACAATACATGCCAATTTCTGTTAAATTGAAATCTTAAAAAAAGACGACAACATGATACATGTACGAATGCCTTTAGCGCGAAATCAAGGTCCGGGACCTATCGTTTTCTTTACATTTTTTGGATGAGCATTGACTGAAGATAAAATTTAGCAATTTTGAAAAAAATCTATCGGTTAGATTTTATTTGGCAAACAATTTTAAATTGTCAAAATTTCATGGTATTTTTAAAGTGGGTGGGGTATTATTAAATCCTTTGCATTTCTCAGTTACGAGGATTAGTCGGTCTTCGTTACCCTTACCTCAAAGATACATCCCATCAAGCTATATTCCAATCTAGCAATTTAAAATATAATTGTTTGGAAAGTAGAAATAATCGAGAAACCCTCATGACTGTCAATTTTATGATGTTTTACAAACCTTATAAACTATGAAAACATACTACATTTACAAATCACTGTTGCGAAAAAACAAGGTCCGGGACCTATCTTTTTCTTTGCATTTTTGTAATACGAATTGAATAAGGATGAACTATGGCGAGTTTAAACAAAATCTGTCGGATAGTTTTTTTCCACACGAACCACCTTAAGAAAAGATTTGTAGAGAAATGTTATAAATGTCGATCGAAAAGATGCAGGTACTGATTTTTGAAATAAACTATATTATAGTCTGTTTTGTATAGCCTGTTCAAGGAATTTATTGGATTCTAAAAATAAATGACCTGGACTTATAATAGAATTTCTTATACTATTATTATGAACCCTTCCCGTCCTAACAATATATTCGCCTTTCCATATGTTAATCTTGTACCTGATCTCTTATGTACCCTATACAAAACTTGTGTAACACTTCGGAAGTCGTGGCTGGTAGATAGAGGTCATCACACGGAAATCAACTTTCGTTTTAATCCGCAGAGAGTTATGATTTTATTCCTCAGCTGTTACCTTAAAGCCCCAGCCCTAAACTTAAGTAAGAATATACTATAGAAAAATCATATTTGTCCATATAGACTCCTATATATAAACTCTCTAACAGAACACGAAATGTCCGATCGAATTCTTTCTTAAAGACCGGATTTTCAATGATATTGTTAAATTATCATTAATTTAAGGATATACTTCCTGCTTTTTAAATTTTGCCTCTGGCGTAGTCTGTGATATGCAGGATTTGTATTCTAAGATCCCCTGTCAAAATTCTATTCTGTTTAGTTCCGCCCATTGTTTTCTCGTTTAGGGCAAACCCATTATTTTATCTGGGGACCATACGCCGCTGAACATGGAATGGTATTAATCTGAAAATACCTCATTGAAGGTTCCATGTTCACCGCCATATGCATATCATCGTTTGGGATGGATCGAAATTGTACTATTTAATGGTGTAGTTACTGAGTTGCGCTCAACCCGGGGCTAGGCGGCGTGGGCAGCAATAAGCATTCCCATTACTGTCCATGAACAGGCTCAATCAAACCGAGCATGCAGTACTTTTATATTTGTCGTGTTCGGTGGCTTTCAAAGTTCCCTTTTCATCTATTTTAACAAACTTTTAAGAAGCTATACATAACCGAGGTATATTTAGCACCGATATTTGATGAAGAGACCACTTCATGCACGATCTCGATTTCTGTGACGTTTCAGAAATCCTACTTTTGCTTTAAGTCATGCGGACCTAATTTATTTTAGTAAATAAAAATTTTATTAGCCCGAACTAATGCTGCAAATTTGTGACTATAGTTCCAAATACATGTTATATTAATTATTTCATACAAGAATGGGTTAAATTGAAGTAATGCCGCTTAAATAGTGTAATGAAAACTGAAACTTAAAGCATTTTCCAAGATAAAAATCTAACAGATTAGAAAATAATGTTCAACTTAATGATTTTTAATGAACATGCTTATTGCAAGAAACTTAAAGTAATGACTAAGCTGGCTTTTGATAAGTTGAAGCAAAGATTTATCAGCTACACATTACCAAATATTAGAGGCTGCACAACATTACACAGCCATATGTTTTTGTTATGAATATCAGCACAATAGTTATCCCCATTATTCGCATATCATTTATTTTTTAACTCTCAAAACACTTTTTAATATAAAAAACACAACTAATACACTAACATCATCCTATTCCAGACCAGTAAGGAAAATATTCTTTTTTGAAAGTCACATATTTCAAACTTGATTAGCATCAGCCAATTTTTCCCGCTGACAGCAAAGAAGTATTCTAAGTAACAATATTTTAACTGTGTGCATTATAAAGAATGTCAAATATCATTACCTGAAGTTTCAAATATTTGGCTTCAAACTCCTCCTCTTTGCTGCCTTCTTCCTTATCTGCAGGTGGTGTATCCTTAGTCTGTTGTTCACTGGGCTAAAGAAACAAACATTTCTCTCTTTATATATAAATGTTGTATTAATGATGTAATCATATATTGTAAACAATCAAAAGTGGCATGTTTTTTATATTTTAAATAAGTAATTGGTATATTAACAATGATTTTCTCACAAAAATAAACAAAATACTCACCGGAAATTCCTTGATCCGACGCGAATTTGCCGTTTTCGTAAGGTAACGATTGGTCACGGTGTATTTTACCAATAATAATTTCAACCATTAAGTCGGTAAGTGTTTATACATGAGCAATCTAAAACTGTAGTCGCTGATTTAAGTCTGTAAATTCATTAACCTATATACATACATGTATCCTATAGCCTGACGATTTATTTCTATGAATGAACAGCTGTAATTAAATAAAAATCTTTGTAGTTATTTATTTTATCATATCCCATGTATATTATAGAAAGTCAATTATGAAATTAAATATCAAAACGATCTTGACAATAAACTGTAGAACTATGAAATACAATAGATATTTGAATTTAGATGTACGTTGTTGTCTTTTACTTAGGTAAAAGAACATGTATTCAACATTTCAGCTAGCTACCTTATTTCAGCATGGTAGCAAATCACTTACGGGGAAATCATTCAATGACGCGTTGGTAGAGAATTATAGAAATAAATTTCCTGAAAATTTGAAAAAAATACTGGATTTCCATTGAACAAAATAATTTTTTAACCTTCAAATTAGCGTTAAAATGACTGATAAGCTTTTTAAATAAAAATAAATTTTGTTCTTCATTGCGCTATAGTAATTAAGAACAGCTCGCACGTTTATAAGTTGACACTTATGAGCTACATTTGTGCAAATCTCTGAATTGTTTGAGACCGCCATTTTTAAGTTTTATTAGCATAAGTTAAATATATGATATATTTTAGCCCTCAATAATGTTTTAATGTTGGGTTATATTCTCCATGAAAACATTTTTAATTCGTTAACGGGGTATCTAAACTGCAGTCTAAATTAAAATTATTTACATCTTTAAAATAATTTATAAACGCATAATTTTTAAGCGTTATACGAGGGATGATCCAAAATAACCCGGAATCATACTGCAGAAACTACCTCACCGGGTTTTCCGATACGCGAATTTTTCGCTCTATAGAACAAAGAAGGCACTAGTTGGTTTAATGAGCATAACTTTTTTTCTATTCATCTAAATTCTTAGGTGCAAACGGTTTCATAAAATTTAATCTTTGCTTGATAATTATATGTTTATTTTATAAATATTAAAGTATATTGCGATAGTCTGTTTTTAGGTTAAAGTTAACCATCTCAGCCTCCTATATATTCTATTGAAAATCGTGCAAAATCGCCGACCTGTCCGTTTTAAATTAATTAATTACACTAATTATATTGCAATAAAAGCTTAGGTGCAAACGGATTCAAAAAGAAGACTTATTAATCTTTCAAATGATATATTTTTTTAATTAGAAAAAATATGTTGCGATAGTCTGTTTTGAGGTTGAAGTTAGGCTATTTTTGAATTTTCTCAAAATGGAGCCGATACAATTATTGTGCTGTATCGATAAAAATCGTTTGACGTCATATTGGCCTGAGGCAGATATTTTATATTGCAGTTGGAAAAGACGGTAAAGCCGTTTATTAAATGAAACAATGTGCTATTTTAGCATGTATTGAATAAAACTGATTTTTACCTGCTGTAATATAAATTTGTAATTTTCAGTTTTGATTAAATGCCGGTAATAGCAAAGGCGTATGGATATGAAAATTGCGAAAAGTGTTGTTGTTGTTCCTATTATTGATTTTGTTGTTCAATTTATTCAATTAATTATATAATTAATTATATTACATTTTAAGGCACGCTAGCTTCAAAAGACGCCAACGTGAATAGATTCAAACTCTTTATTAATTAAAGTAATCTGTTATTTATCTACCGGATGCGCGAATAATCACAACTTAAATTGCAAACTGCGAATATCTCTCAGGTGTTCGTGTCATTTTAAGATTCGAATCCACCTCCTTGACACAAGTCCACGGTTGCACACCTGTCATTTGGTAACTGACATAAACTCTGATGATGGCTTCTCTGAGAAATATTAAAATGTTTCATTTATTACAATAAGATAATACAACAATTTAAAAGAAATCTGAAAATTAATTTTTTTAAACACACATGTACCAATAACTTATTTGTATTACATATGATGTTGCTAATGCATTAGCGATATTTTGAATTTAATTTAAATAAACCTTTTCATTAATTGTCACACTATTCTGCTTTATCTGTGAAAATAACGAGCGTATTAACTGTAAGATATTATTTTTATTACAACAACTATTTCAAGTTCGTATTATTTTGATTGATTTTAAAACAAAACAAATCCCCCATTTGGTGTAAACTATTGTGTGTTTTATTGCACAGGATTGCAGGTTAATTGGCAGTTTTATTGCACATAATTGCGGGTTAATTGTTAACATCCGGATTAAGTGCCCCGTTAATGCATGAATTTATTTCGTTTATACGCTGTTAAAAATAAAATCTGGTAAAACAAAAGAAAAACGACAGACTTGAAATTTAAAGTCAGGAAGTGGGTTAATAATTTCAATTTTTTTATGTTAAACCTTTGGAAATGAAAGCATAAAATTAACTTGAAGTGACACGTAGAACGAAGTTTACTTAGCAGTCCTTAGGCTAAACGGCTAACCTCAATATATACCCAATTAAGATTTCTTTAATAAAACATGTATAATAAATTTCCATCTTGATTTATACTTCAAAAAAATGTGAACCATTCTAATTGAATTCGCGTCTTTTACATTCTATTATTTCAAGGGTTTTTAATAAATAAATTGCTTAACAGACAATACTGTTTTATTAAGTAGCGAACAGTAAACAACGTATTTAAGCGTGAGTAAGCTGAGTCTACACATACGCAAAAATATTATTATTTTGTAACTAAATGAAGGTACTGTTGAATATGAAAAGTTTAAATACGGATTCATAAAGTTGAAAGGTGATACGAAGACTTATATGAATCAAATTTATTATTATTTATCAATTTATATTTAGTAAAACTTAGTTAAACTAATGATTTTATAGTATTTACATTTGTCAATTATTCATTTCTCTCTTTCAAAAATAATGGCCAAAGATCATTAAACAATGTTTGAAGACCAGTCTTAAATCTTAACCGTCTGGCTGGCTGAAAAATCAGAAATGGTGACTGTTCGCTTTATCAGCCAATCAGGTGATTGAGATTTGAGACTGGTCTTCAAACATAGTTTTATAATGATTAATTTGGCACGCTACAAAATAAATGAAATAGTCGGACATATTTATTTATTTATTAATATATAGCTTATATTTTATTTTGAATAAATGTACTGTTTCAAATTAGTTACTTGGTGATTACTAATTGTTAAATTGGACTGGAGGAAAATAAAATAAGTATATGAATGAGTATGAGTGATTTTCTTTTAAATATTTAATATACTCCCTTATAATTCTTTTTGTATAATTAAAAAAAACAGTATCTTAAACCAAACAGTCCGCATTACTAAAATTTAATTTATTGATGCGATACTAAACCATAAGATTGCGCGCACTATTATTTTATCGATTTTTGCCCTAAGGCAGTTAAAGATATATCGGGATAATAATCGATCGCTTTGTTATCTAGAGTTATTGGTTTTTCGGGGACGAATTGTCCAGTGAGGTAGTTTCTGCAGTATGTCTATAAATTTTCCCAAATTTTTAAAGACAAAAATAAGTATTTCATATCGTTATAATGCTCTTAATCTCTACTAACAGTGTCCGTAATATTTTGCTTTCTGTATTATTATGACACGTGTAATACGCTTTCAAATAACCATAGTAACGGCTTAGCTGCGCAGCGCATAAACGTTAATCGTTAATATTCATTTTAATGAATATGCACCATGAATAAATTAACGAAACATCTCAAATTACGCCAAAATGTACAATGTCATGTTCATTTTTTAAGTCATTCACGCATTGGATTCAAAAGTAAACATCTTTTTACCGTCAATAGCACCAGCGCTCTTAACGTCAAATATGTCGTCATTAGAACGTCAAGAAATTCAAGCTGTGATAAAATTTTGTCAGGAATTAAGAAAAACACCCGCAGAAACTTTCAACATGTTGAAGGAAACCTCTTTCAAGGATATAATAAGTCAAACAACGGTTTATGAATGGCATAAACGATTTTCTGAGGGTCGGACAAACCTAGACGACAACGAAGGCAGGGGACGAAAGCGGAAAATTCGCACGTCACTAACGTCATCTGTTGAGGAGGCGCTACAGGCAGACAGGCGAGCCACCGTGCGTGGGCTCGTATTTCTTAATAAGGACATTTTAATTCAAAGAAATGTTAAGGCCGCCTTCCCAGCGATCGCTTATCAAGCGATAAGTGACTCCGCCTGCAATATTGAGTGCGCATGCGTGAAAGATAACATTCCCAGGTCAGTTCAATGATAATACACGCTAAATTACCCATGTTGCTGAAAAAATCAAGATTAAAAGAAAGATGTATATAAAAAAGCGAAAATGTGAAATTGGATGATATCAATGCACGGCCGATATAGAATTGTTTTCCGTCGTATCTTCCCAAGATTATGTTACTTCTGGACCAATTAATTAAAATATAAGCATTCGAAATGTACATCTTTTTTGATGAATGTTATAAATTTAGTTAATATAAGTAGCACCGTGAGGTTTTATTTCTTCACTCACTTTTATTCAAATGTATGGGACCTGTTTGTTTCGTCAGATATAAGCGTTGAAATGTATTATTATTAGTAGTATAAAGATTTATTCAAACTATAACACACAGAAAACTAAATCTAAATCACATTAAGAAAAGCAACCTCGGAAAAAAATGCAGCGAATTTTTATTTCAAACAACTTTTGATATTTTTCGGAAACGTTTAAACAAAGAAATTTTTGTATACATTTTTTATACATGTTACTTTTACATTTAAGGCCTGTTGAATATTTTTTAATGTAAATCGGCGCCACGTATTACATAAAGCGAGCGAAAAACACTGTTAAATGGTTTGATTTCGCTGCGGTTGCCAGTGCGCTAAATACGCGAAAATTAAACGAAATAGAATGATTAACTGTACATCGCAGCCAACAGTTCTAAATTTCGTGTGCAGGTCGATCCACGTCATTATAATTTTATCAAAAACCACAACACAATTTTTATAGCAGACACAACTGACGAAATAACGGTAATGTTGACAGGACAATTATAGGACTGTCTTTGCTCCGTCATATGTTGTAAAAATAAGCAATGAAAAGGATTTGTAATGTAATGGGGAAAATATATTTATAATTTGCCGCATCTTATTATAGGTTACTTAGGTACTCTAAAATTTAAAAGTTTATTTCTTAATATTCTTAAAAGGTTTTAGGATTTCATTTTATAAGGTTTCTTTTGAAAGTTTAAAAGTGTTCATCATATAAGGTTATAAAATGTACATGTGTCATTCATTTATCAAACTGTCAATTGACTTTTGTTTGTAGGTCATTTTCATGTACCTTCGTGACTTGCTAATAACTTTTATGTCGTTTTGTTATTACTGTAAACATGACTGCACGCATATATCTCGTCTGAACGACGAAAATACACCTTAAAAACTGTCATTTTGTCAAAATGATGTCTCGGGAAAATTCAAAATAAAAGCCGGGCTAAGGACGGCAGTTTTATTAATTCACATTCGAACTTTTTCGGCACGGGGAATTCTAAATTACTAAATTATTATAAGGGGAACTTATGTCAGTCGGGATATATGCAAACTGAACTTATTGTGTATTTGCTTATGGAAAAACTGTCCAGAAACTTTAATATAAATATTTGATCTAGTAACTTTAAGAAGTCGAAAGTAAATCTATTTAGAAACTTTAATCATTGTTCGTTTAATGCAAATTAGTTGTCGTAAGCATAACAAGCCTCTATTGACCCAGTTATGATCTTACTAGCCAGGATTATCAAAACTAGTGTAAAGGACAACTCCGAGACAAAATCAAAAGAGAACCATAACAAATTATTAAACTATTATTCTATTTTCCTTAATCGATTTCTCTCTTGGTGAGATATACATACTAAAAGAAATTAGAAACGCAACTTCTTTAAACACAAAATATGTTTCGCAACTTCTTTAAACATGAAATGTTTTTCTTGTTTAAAGAAGTAGCGTTTCTAATTTCGTTCAGTATATGTTTGTCAACTTGAATTCGCATGAAAACAACTTCATGCGGACACCATTATATCTGAAACTAATGTATCACCCAACTTGAGTCGCCGGCTCAGATTTATTTTCATTGTATAAACTCTTATACATGTATAGAGATGGATCGTGGTCTAAACGTGGGTGGCAAACATCGCTTAAGAGATACAAAAAAAAAGTTCAAGCAACAACTGCAATTCTCGTAATAATTGTAGTAATACGGTCTAGTTAAGTTAAACTTTGTGTTGCATTAATGGGTTTGAACGGTTGAAAAAAAAGCACATAGCAATAGTTTTCGCACTCTACATGTGACCTATAATGATGGACCATTTGTATTTTTATAAAGTTCTAAAATCTAGTACCATTTAATTGGATCAGTTGATTTCCAAGTTTCCAAGTTTATTTACAATTTTTCTCAGTATGTATATACACATAAACATGAGAACACATAATTATTTACAATATTAATAGTTTGGCTGTCAACATAGTAATGGCCTTGTCAACAAAGAGGACGACAAATATTTTAACAATTTTAACATTTCGACTTGCTAAATGTTTAGGATGAAACAAAAACGATGGAAACTCTCGAACACCAAAATAAACTTTAAAAAAGCTTGGCACACATACATTCGTTAATATCTTCATTTTACATACGTTATGCAAAGTTATAACAATAAAGAAAAAAACGCTAGATTTGAAAATCCTTAAAATTCTAATTACATATTACATGTAACACGAAATTAAGCGGCATACACATCATCAATTTAAATGTCCACGTTAATAATTTAATAATGGCGAAAATATGCGAGGTCTTTTCCCTGACAAATTTATAAAATATGTGATATTTGAAAATGTACGTTTGGCTTCGAATTTCTGGGTCCGGTAAATAATAATAATAATAATAATAATAATAATAATAATAATAATAATAATAATAATAACAGTAATGATGATGATGATGATGATGATGATACTACTGATAATTATTAAGACTGATTGATCGAAAAAAGGCTGCATTGTTTCATAAGTGGAATTTCCGAAAGGAATGAGTCCTATCGGAAAATAAGCAACACATTCCATTGGGAATGATTCCGATTGGAATTATTGTATATAGAGAAATTCTGATCGGAAAATGTTTGCTCGGAATGTGTCCTATCGGAATTTGCCGACAGGACTAATTCCGATCGGAACCGAGAAATTTCGACCTGAAAAACATGTTTTCCTATCGGAAGGATTTTCGTTTCGGTCGGAAAGCCATGTTTTTAAACTATGTTTTCGGCAATATTTCTGTTAATTTACCATAATGAAAATTTCCAAATTAAGAGTTGAAAGTACAAGCTTTCGAATGATGTATAATAAAGCTGCCTTGCTTTGAAAATGAAAAAAAAGTTGTCGGAAAATATAATATTCCGAAAATTCACAGATGGCATTGTTCATGCTGATGATATATTCCAAGTATGAAGTGAATTAGAAAAGTACTTTCAAAGTTACAGGCAACATTAAGTTTCAGGTTAAAGTTGCATTTGAAATGGGATAACTAAACAAATATTGAAAATGTGGTTACCATTCTTGTCGTCACAGATGGCATTGTTCGTGCTGATGATATATTCCAAGAATGAAGTGAATAGGACAAGTTCTTTCAAAGTTAGAGGCAATATTAGGTTTCAGGTTAAAGTTGCATTTGAAAGGTATATAACTAAAAAACTATTGCAACTGGAGTTATCATTCTTGTCGTCACAGATGGCATTGTTCATGCTGATGATATATTTCAAGTATGAAGTGAATTGGAAAAGTACTTTCAACGTTATAGGCAACATTAAGTTTCAGGTTAAAGTTGCATATGAAAGGGGCATAACTAAAAAAATATTGAAACTGAAGTTATCACTCTTGTCGTCACAGATGGCATTGTCATGCTATGATATATTCCAAGTATGAAGTGAATAGGACAAGTACTTTCAAATGTATAGGCAACATTAAGTTTCAGGTTAAAGTTGCATTTGATAGGGGCATAACTTAAAAAATATTGAAACTGGAGTTATCATTCTTGTCGTCACAGATGGCATTGTTCATGCAGATGATATATTCCAAGTATGAAGTGAATTGGACAAGTACTTTGAAAGTTATAGGCAACATTAAGTTTCAGTTTAAAGTTGCATTTGAAAGGGGCGTAACTCAACAGATATTGAAACTGGAGTTATCATTCTTGTCGTCACAGATGGCATTGTTCATGCTGATGATATATTCCAAGTATGAAGTGAATAGGACAAGTACTTTCAAAGTTATAGGCAACATTAAGTTTCATGTTAAAGTTGCATTTGAAAGAGGCATAACTAAAAATAGTCAAACGGGAGTTATCGTTCTGGTTCTTCATAATGACGCTGTTCATGAATATGATTTATTTTGAATATTAAGTGAATAGGACAATTACTTAAAAAAGTTAAAGTCAACATTAAGTTTCATGTTAAAGTTGCATTTGAGAGGGGCATAACTCAAAATATAATCAAACATGAGTTATGATTCTTGTTGCTACAAATGTTGTTGTTCAATCTAATAATGTATTCCAAGTATGAAGAGAACAGGACAAGTACTTTCAAAGTTATAATCAGCAATAAGTTTCAGATTAAAGTTGCATTTGAAAGGGACATAACTCAAAATATAATGAAACTGAAGTCACCATTCTTGTCGTCACCAATGGCATTGTTCGTGCTGATAATATATTCCAAGTATGAAGTGAATCGGAAGAGTACTTTCAAAGTTATTGGCAACATTAAGTTTCAGGTTAATGTTGCATTTGAAAGAGGCATAACTAAAAAAAATATTGAAACTGGAGTTATCATTCTTGTCGTCACAGATGGCATTGTTCATGCTGATGATATATTCTAAGTTTGAAGTGAAAAGGATAAGTACATTCAAAGTTATAGGCAACATTAGGTTTCAGGTTAAAGTTGCATTTGAAAGGGGCATAACTCAAAAAAAATATTGAAACTGGAGTTATCATTCTTGTCGTCACAGATGACATTGTTCGTGCTGATGATATATTCCAAGTATGAAGTGAACAGGACAAGTACTTTCAAAGTTATAGGCAACATTAAGTTTCTGGTTTAAGTTGCATTTGAAAGGGGCATAACTAAAAAAAATATTGAAACTGTAGTTATCATTCTTGTCGTCGCTGATGGCATTGTTCATGATGATGATATATTCCAAGTATGAAGTTAATATGACAAGTATTTTCAAAATTATAGGCAACATTAAGTTTCAGGACAAAGTTGCATTTGAAAGGGGCATAACTTAAAAATTAAAAAAACAATATTGAAACTGGAGTTATTATTCTTGTCGTCACAGATGGCATTGTTCATGCTGATGATATATTCCAAGTATGAAGTGAATAGGACTAGTACTTTCAAAGTTATAGGCAACATTAAGTTTCAGGTTAAAGTTGTGGGACTACCGGACGACGGCACCGACGACGACGACGGCGACGACGCCGCCGGACAATAGGATCCCTATGTGTCTACCTGCTATCGCAGGCGACACAAAATTGCGTATACAATTTGATACAACGAACTAAAACATTTTTATTTATGTGTATGATAAGTATGATATAATTATAATAATAATTTTCTTCATACAGATGTACGATTTAATTCGGTCAAGAGCCAGTCTTTTTATACTTTACATAGAGAAATAAAACACTTTTGATTCTCATCATGTTGAACTTTCTTTGTAAAAATTGTATTTAATGAATCTGGTGTAAAATATTTGATATATATAAACATGTTTTTGGTTATAAAACTCAGTTGAATTTTATTACACTCAGTTGATGCCAAATATGTTGTGACAATTCGTCAAAATAATGTAAGGGTTTTAAAGAAATTCGAGAAAGACTCCCTTTCTGTTTTATGTCGGTTTCGATGTTAAAATATTTTGCTGTCTCAAACATCTGGCATCATTCTGACCAATGACCACAACATATTGAAGAAGTGTTTACCCGATATCTGTATCATTTTTCTAGACGTTTTAAACAGAGATTCCAGAGGTCTCATGCAAACGTTATTCCCTTTGCGTGTGTGTCTGTTTTAGGTATTAAGTAGAAATTTGTTGTAAAATAACTTGAGCATCCAAACATAAATATAGTCACTTCGTCCTTTTTAAACAAGCAACCTTTGATTCTTCGGTTTTTTTATATCTCAATTTCAGACTGGTAGAGTTGTTTTAATTCGCAGACACATTGTTTATTTTAATTTATAATTGAGTATTGGAATATACATATGATATGTCACATCGAAAATAATCAGCAGTTAAGGTATTGGGCCTTACGCCATTGCTTTGTCATAGACAAAAAGAAAATATAAAAATCTCTTGAACGGCACAATGTACTTAGAAAGTTAGGGTTTTTTTTTGGGGGGGGGGGTCTAACTTTTTTCCTTTGCTGTTCTAACTTTTCTCAGCGTACGTAAATTAAACATATATTAAAATCATTGGTTTGTGCAAAAATTAATGAAACTGAATTGTTATGTTTGAGATATTATATATTTTTCTTTTTGTCAACGGCAAAGCAATGGCGAACAGAGCAATACTTTAAACAAGAACAATGAACAGGGCAAAAAGTTTCACTTGTTTCAGATTGGACAATGGAATAAATATATTTGCATAATTATATAGTGCTTCCCTGTGATAACATTTAAACAATTGATTTAGACATGAAAAAAGTTAAGTTTGGGGGGCGGGGGATGTTAGGGGGTGTGAAGCTCAGAAAAAATTTGTGATGGTTCGCGTTAAGAAATAAAGGG